>CM025629.2:813064-828902 GCA_014621495.2 Entosphenus tridentatus | reverse complement strand
GCCAACATCACAGACACACACACAGACAGCCAACATCACACACACAGAGTCAGCCAACACCACACACACATACATCACACACAGACAGCCAACACCACACACACACAGTCAGTCAGCCTTGCGGCGGCGGCGGCGGCAGAGTAGTCAGTCGGGAGAATGAAACAAAAGGCGCCATCCGGCGATGGTGTTGAAGGAGCCGCCGCTACCACTGCTGCTGCTGCTGATGGTGGTTATGGTGGTGATGGTGTTGATGGTGATGCCGCCGGGGACTCGGATCGCTGTCACCCCTCGCCCAGCCCCGACGTGTCGGCGGGTGTCGTAGAGACGCGCCTGTTCCGCCGGCGCTGGGTCATCGTCTTCGTGTTCAGCGCCTACTCGCTCACCAGCGCCTTCCAGTGGATCCAGTACGGCATCATCAACAACATCTTCGCCGGGTGAGCGGCTGGCGGGCGGGCGGGCGGGCTGTGACCATACTTCACCGCGCTGGTCCACGTCGTGGGCGATCGGAGTTGTGACGATGCGGGGAGAACCCGACCCTACAGGTCGGGTGTCTCGTACGTGTCCGCCTGCGGTAGATGCCGCCACCACCACCACGTGGTGTGCGTTGTGGTGGCATCTACCAACGCACCCCACGCGGTGGTGGTGGCATCTACCAACGCACACCACGTGGTGTGGGTTGGTAGATGCCGCCACCACCACGTGGTGTGCGTTTGGTCGTTCTGACCATCGTGATAAAGAGCATTTAATTTAAGCGTTAACGCGCTGCCTATGAATGGTGAATAGTACGTCGGTTAGTTCCTACAATTCCACACGATGTGTGTTCACACACACACGATGTGTAATCACACACACACGCTATGTGTGTGTCTGTGTGTGTGTGCTCACACACACACGATGTGTACTCACAGACACACACACGATGTGTACTCACAGACACACACACGATATGTGCACACACACAGACACGCGATGTGTGCACACACAGACACACACGATGTGTTTGTGTGTGTCTGTGTGTGTGCCCACACACACAGACACACACGATGTGTACTCACAGACACACACACAATGTGCTCACACAGACACACGATGTGTACACACACAGACACACAGACACAGACACACGATGTGTGTGTGTGTGTGCGTGAGCGCCAGTAGGGAGCGGTGGTGCAGCGGTTGGCGCGCGCTGCACAATGAACCCGGTGACCCGAATTTGATTACCGCTCACGGCCACCACCAACACCCCAGAGACGATTATGTGAACTGGTCCTGGGTCTCCACTAGGTCAACTCAGCCTAAAATGAGTACCTGGTGCGGTGTGTAAACATTGGCACTGGGGAGACAAAGGCGGCCGGGCGTGGTGCTGGCCACCCACCTCCTCGTGTGCCGTGCCGGCTTCGTAGCACGACTCGCCGACATTCAGATGGTAAACATGAGCCGACATACTGTGTATGTAGGCTAATGTTAACCACCTGTATTATAGGTAGTTATATTACCGATACCCCAATTAAACCCTCTCATATTGCTCATATGTAAGAAATAACGCGATAGGGAATGCATCCCCATGAGTACAACGGTATGACGACCCCTCTTAGCGCCGATTCGATTAGCGCTCACTTCTCTCTTGAGCTCGAAGCGAGGTCTGAGTGTGTATATAATGTCACGTGGTCACTTGTACAAACAAAGTTGAGTGATCATGTTCTCTCAATTTATCAAACAATTTAAGTTGCGATGAAGTCACCCACTGGTGCTGGTAAACAAATAGCTCGTATTTCATTCCAGTTGAAAATATGAATCAACTTCTAAGTTTTCCCGCTCAACTTATCCTGAGCCGTAGGCTTTTAAAAAGATAAAGGTACGGCCCTGCAACTGCTTGCACACACTACTCTTGGCGGAAGAGCCTCCATTATACGGAGCTCTCGACATCCCGTCTAGAGGGTATTTGGCCTACTCTTCCATGCCAAATTTTACACGCTTTCTTTAAACTCACTGTCTGTTGTTGTCGTTGTATCCTCAAATTTTGTAACTCAATTTTAACCCACTTCCCAATATAGTATCGACTGCAAACCTCGTATACTTATGACTTCCTGATAACAATACTATATTCTATCATAAAAAATTAAAAAAATGTTGCATTCTTTTTTATATGTTATGTTTCGGCTTGGGTCTAATTGTCCACGGTCAACTCACGTTGGCTGTAAATCACCACGGCCCCCTTACGTTATGGCAAGCCTCGGGGCCACTTCCTTGAGTCGTGGAGTTCTGCCAATACTCGTACATTTCATAAAAGCGTGTTTTTAAAAAAGTTTTTTTTTATAATATTACTTGTTAAATGGAGGCCACGGACTGCGCCACGGAGCTTCTAGCGGTAAACAAGGCGCCGTGTTTACCGGATAATACTTCGCGCTACCTTTACCCTACCGGGTAATTCTTCCGAGCTACCTTTACCCTACCCTTCACCTTACCCCTTGGCATGTCGACACCTTTACCCTTTTACCCGGTAAAAAGGGTAAATTACATTACCTTGCCGAGGCCTAGGTCTAAGAAATTAACATGCCACGCCAGCAGAACGAACCGGCTACCACTGCTGCTTTGCAAGTCCAGTGTGCTGCCCCTTGTGCCATGGCAGGAACTCACCCTTTCAAGAACCAGGGGCATTCTATGGCAGTGTTCTTCATTCCTTTAGTGCGGCCCCCGACAATACAGAAAGAGTGACAACACCCCCATCATCATCATCGTGCTGCTGTCAACCCCCCCAATGGTTTCAAATGTTGTGACGGCCCTCACGCTGGCGATGTCTTATCGGCGAAAGTGGCCCTCCTCTGAAAATCAGTGAAGATCACTGTTCCACGGCTTGCGTCTCTGCATGCTAATGCAGCCAGCCGGCTACCGCTACCCCGTGCCAAATACACGCTCCTCTCAATGGGCTAAATACGAGTCATTGGTTCACTCATTTGAGAGTCGTCACTTGTGCTTGGAAAGAGGAGGTACAAAGGCGTTGCGCCTGTGGCACGCATGCCAAGTCGACACAGAGTTCATGTAGAACGCTACCGCTTTAGAGTCGCCACCTTTAACCACAGACCAAACCCAGACATATTTAGTCGGCCTAGGGCAGGGATCGGCAACCAAAATAACAAGAAGAGACTTTTTTTCGAATTCGGTTAAAAAAAAACCCTCTCAATATTTCAAGAGCCGCAATTCCACGTGAACACGAGACTTCTGATCATTAACAAACAACGTCGCGAAGCTGTCCTGGAAGAGCCACGTGAGGCGCAGGAGCAGCACTGACTACGATACTGCAATGACGTTCAACGCAATACCCGTACCAGATCTTGGTACACACCAGTTGCTTGTCACCCGAACAGGTGACAATTCCTGAAGTGTCCGGGTCTGAACCCTGCCAGGTGTAAACCCCATTCTACTTGCTGTACTGCACTTTAGTTTGTTACCAGGCGTGATTCGCACGCAGGTGACGACCGCACGGTACTGTTTTCAAGATTTGCAGTGATGGCCTCCCTCTGCTTAGCCTGTTGGCTGGCTCCGGTTTCATTTGGTGTTCAGCCCCTGGGTTGGTTCCACTTTTAAGTGCGTTGTCTATAATTCTGCCACTTCCTTATGGTGATCTCCCCTTCCAACTTTAATCCTGCCCGTGTTTGCACTCCTGCATCTGTGGAACGGTAACGGAGTGGCTTTGCGCACGGTTTTGTGAAGCCAACGACCCGAGTTCAATTCCCTGCCGAGGCTAACATCAGTGGCTCGTGACATCTATCCAGACAACAACCCTCATGACCGAGATGGAGTGGCCGTCGTCCATGGGTGGACTGACAAACGGCTGTACATTTATTTATCTCTCTCTTGCTATCTAGACAGTTATGGCCCTTTCCCCAATCTGCTTTCCCTCCATCCGCCCTCATCATACCCTCTAGCAAGCTGCTGCGTCTCGCGATGCGCCCCATCCAATCCTGTCTCTAAATTCCACCCACCTCAAATACCCCGGCCGATTGTCACCTGCCAATACTCATCGTTAGAGCCACGCTGTCTCTCTGTCCAGCCTAAGTCATGCACAATGGCCATCGATGTTGTAATGCCTCATTCGTGCATCAACATTGCCGCTGCTGCACCTCTTTATCCCAGCGGCGGTGAGGAATGACTCGTCGTCGTCGTCGTCGTGAATCATCGCAGCTCCCTCTTTCATTCCAGCGAGTGATTTTTCTACTTTGCAAATGAGAACGTTCACAGTAGCATGTATGCTCAGGGTAGTCCAAATGTCAGGTGACCCCCAATTAATCGACCCCTGACATGTTTCTCTTTGCTTATTAATTTGTTTTAAATAAATATTACGTAAAAAAAACATTAATTTGTCCAGAATTAAATGGAGTCACGATACATCTGGACCACCCTTTACAGTTCCTCTGGCAAGTGGCTTATTTTATATCTATATTTATTTTTTACAATAATTTGAGAGCTAAGCAATTGAGAATGTTGTTTTTGTTTACACCATGACCGATGATAATATGACAACATTCCGATTTAAAGCTTTCGTGACTGCAGGAATTCATCTTCTTGGTTTTTTCGGTAAAGTCACGTAGAAGGGAAGTAATAAAATAATAAAAATAATAAAATATAAAAAATATATTATTTATTTTATTACTTCCCTTCTACGTGACTTTACCGAAAAAACCAAGAAGATGAATATGACAACACATTGTGTCCTCGTGTAACAATGGCTCACATTACTGGCAGCCTCCTCTTCAAACCGTAGTGCAATAAACACCGTGGTGTTTACGTTATACGTGCAAGATTGGATCACCTCCATGGCTCCATAATAGCTTTATAAGACGGGGGTGTCGGAAAGTCTCGTCCATTCCATACTCTGCACACACAAAAAAACGTACCGTACATACAGTACTGAAGTACTATACAGCAGTGCTGCTACCTTGATTCTATATTTAAATGCTGCCCTGGAAATCTATAACAGCAGCATGCTGGGATGCTGCAATGCTGCATCAACATCCTGTCACAGATTATGTTTCCTGGAACATTGGACAGCAGTGCATTTACAATGGGTCCTACAATCGTATTATTGTACAGTAGTTTATAATAATTAATTATCCAGCACACACAATTTGTTGCATATGTTTGACTCCTTGGAGTGGTGCGATTTGTAGGTGCAATGTATGTATCTGTGAAAACTCCTGGACGCATGTAAAAAAAGAGCTTTTATGCTCATCGGATTCCTCCAGTATAAATACAGATTCTGATGTACGTTGAACTGTTTTCACACCGCACGTAGGCATGTGTGTCTCGGGTCAGCCACCTGATTTGTCTCAACATTCACGCAGTGACCCTCTGTTGATCTAACGAGTGCAACTAGCCAAGGGTAAAGACTTGACTCTGACAGCGCCGCGCTGACATCACAATACAGGATGGGACATTAACAGCGTGGCACGTGACTTTCCCATTGATGTCAGTCTCTAGCGTGTCACAGTGTGAAGCAGTCTGAAAGTCTTATCAGGTTTCCTGGAAGGCAACTGCTATCCCACCCTGTGTGTCCAATAAATAAATAAACCCTTGAAAGCTTTATTTTACAATAGAAGGCTGGAAGTTGATTTGTTATATTTTATGTAACTGGAGAGCCTGGGTGTTTCTACTGAGTGCTCTTCCACTCACTGTAGTCTCCAGCTCATACCGAGGGATTCATATTTCATGCAACAAAAATGCATTGCCTCAAAGTCAGCATCAGGCTGACAAGGCACAACAGACGTGCATCCTGCTTGCTGTGTGGCACCCCGTGAATATGTTTGGCACCGAATGGGCACACACTTTTGCATAATTCAACTGGCAATGGGTTATTGAACGAGCGGCTCACATGCTAATTTCTGTGACCCCTTTGATGTGCTTGATTGGTATTCGACTGTCATCTAAAGATCAAAGTCTCAACATGAGCAATGTTGGCCAAAGCATTAACCAGCTTACTCAGGTTAATTGGAAGACTTGAAAAGGGAGGGCTGAGCTATTAGCAGGGAAGGGTTGCTCAGCCTCCTGTACCCCCTCCGACGCTACGGGGCTGATGATGGGCACCACGGGAGCGAGATGTTAACCACAACGTCTGGTACACGTAGGTTGTGGGTTCGATCCCGACCCTGACACCTGTATATCTGGAGTTTGCGTGTCTCTCTCCCCGTGGTCGTGTGTATTTTTGTCCGGGTCCTCCGGTTTTTCCCTCCACATTTAAAATCAACGTGCGTTTAAGAGTATCTGTCTGCTAAATATGTTCACGCAATAAGCCACTAAGTTGAGTTGTTATCTGTGGTCAGGTCGCTTCTGAAAAAGAGCTACATAGCTCAGTGGGCCTTTCCTGGTAAAATAGAAAATAGTTACGTTTTTAGTTTAGTTTATGATAATGACGATGTCGTTGATTGACGTCCCCGTCGTTGCAACGTCGTCCCGGCAGCTACTACGACGTGAGCACCACGGACGTCGACTGGCTGTCCATGGTCTACATGCTGTGCTACATCCCGCTCATCTTCCCGTCCGCGTGGCTCCTTGACACCCGCGGCCTGCGCCTCGTGGCGCTGCTCGGCTCGTCCCTCAACTGCGTGGGCGCGTGGGTGAAGACGGCCAGCGTGAGGCCGCATCTGTTCGGCGTCACCGTGTTCGGCCAGCTCACGTGCGCCGTCGCCCAGGTCTTCATCCTGGGCCTCCCGTCTCGCATCGCCTCCGTCTGGTTCGGCTCCGGGGAGGTCTCCACCGCCTGCTCCATTGGAGTCTTCGGCAACCAGGCGGGTTCTCAGCTGGGAGACGTTGCCAGCCCACCATGTGTTTTTTGTGGTGGTTGGCACTTCGGGTCACCACCTATGCGCTTGTGCCCTCACACGGTGTAATTACCGGCCTTCACCAAAATCACCCGAAAATGCCCCCCATTTCTTTAGATGTCGGAATCTAGAGTTTTGGTGTTCCATTGAAGTTCAATGTGTGCACATGTACACAGTCCTTTTTGCAATCAATTGCAGAATTAGGGTCTGCCCACACCTTGCGAGCAGTGCGAGTTATTTGACCATTTTTCGCGACGCTGGTCAGTGCTGGCTGCATGGTTGATGGCTGGGAACACAGACGTGGAAGGGCAGAAATATAGAATGGAAATCTGCTCTAGCGCCCTCTATAGACCCACCACGTCGCCCCACATGCGTGAAAACTGGTGTGTGTGTGTGTGGTGATCACCCATCCAGTCACGAAGCAGGCTCAATCCTTCCAAGATCCAACGAGATTGAGGGCATTCCGGTTGGTTTAGTCCCAGGCTGTGTGCATGAGGGTCTTGTTAATTGTGGGTGGCATCCTGAATGTGAATCCATGCTCTGCAAAGTGGTTGCTCAGTGCTACGCTATGGGGGGTTGCCCCTTATGGATACCGTGAGACACCCAGACACTCCTGCACTACTGCCAGCACAATCCCTTGATGTATATTATTGCATATATGCATATGAAGATTGATCTTTTATGTGTGAATTTGTACACTCTTGGAGCACTCTCTGCTTCGCAAATACAACGGACACACGTCCGTATTCATCACACACATCGTACAATACACGAAGGCAACGTTTGTCCCACTGAGCCTCAGGCAAGTTAACCATAGCCGAGCCCTTAGCTTGCCGTTTGCAGTGAGCCACATGATGAAGCAGATATGAATGTTTTCGGTCAACTTTCCGCCCATCCCTCTGCCCGCTTGCCTATCAGCGACTTGTTGTTTTAACCTAAAACACGTTGACCCGGAGGTTGACCTCGGGTTGTTCATTATGGACGTTGTCTGCATGCTTAGTGACCCCAGTTGCAAGAGTCCTGTAATTCCGTTGTGGTCAACATGACAATTACGACAGCACGCGCTGGGATTTTTTCTCTTTCACAACCTCAAGGTCTTACTGCTGTGGCCGTGCTGCACAGGAGCTGATGTTGCAGGCTCCATGTGACTCTGTCGTCGATCAAATATCCTTTCGCGGAGAAAACTATAAACTCCAGCCGGACTTCATATTCTTGGTTCTGTTGGTAAAGTCACGTAGAAGGGAAGTAATAAAATAAGATTAAAACAATTATTTTATATTTTCCCTTCTACGTGACTTTACCGAAAGAACCGATAATATGAATCCCTGCAGTCACGAAAGCTTTAAATCAAAAAATAAACTCCAGCCGGGCTATTACCGATTTATTTAAGTAATCGATTACTCCACCGGTTATTGGTTCGACTTACTCAACATAATCGGATCACACAAAAATAGCTGTGGGGGGTTGGGGGGGGGAATCACCTCTGTTCACCACGTGTGCCGTTGGACGGCAACGTTGAGGATTTTATTTGTTAAGAGTTCGCTACGAGTTGGGTTATTTTACGTTAAGCATTATGAGGCCCTGCATGCGTATGTTAAACTTCTTGTGCATCGTACGTAGCCAACCGTGCTAATCGGAGGTGCAGATGGTGCTCTATAGAATCAAGTTGCAGTTAGCGATGTGTGGGGCTTGGTGACATCGGTATTATCAGCTGTATCGCACTGAGCACACAAAGACAAAGATCCCCCATATAGCCCTAACAGACTGTTGGCGCAAGTGCTGTTAGCGAGCACCTATGAAGGCCAGCACGGCACACGAGGGGGTGGGTGGCTAAGACCACGCCCGGCCGCCTTTGTCTCCCTAGTGGAGATGTTTCCACATCGCACCAGGTACTAATTTTAAGCTGAGTCGACCTAGGGGAGGCCCAGGACCGGTTTGGATAATCGTCACTGGTGTTGGCCGTGAGCGGGAATCGAACTCGCGTGGACGAGTTCGTAGCGCAGTGCGCTGACCACTGCACTACCGCTCCCCCCCCCACGTACGCAAGAGGTAGTAGAACTATTGTGTACTTGTTCGCGTGGAGATGAGCGGTATGCCGTCATATGCACGTCCATTCTGCAGGCCCTACATTTTCCTCCTACACGAAACAAAAACAACACGCAGCACGTGTAACAGTCGGAGAAGAGAAGGTTTTTATTGTGCCAAGAGAAAAACATCTGGCAGAACGTTGCAAATCAAGACCCCCCCCTTCCACCCACCCGAGAAATGGGTCTCGTGACCAGTGAATGGTTTGGATTTTGTTTTAATTAAGGGAGTTGATAAGTATCCTGCTCTCTAGATAATGGCGCAAATCAGTGCGTAGGCGGTAGTGCTGATAATTCTGTATTAATCGACGTCTGTCTGGTGTGATGTTACCGAGAAATGTAATGAATAACGAATTATTAGAAACTGGCATGGGCCTTTGTTAATGGTTTGTCATGAGGATTATGCTTACAAGTGTGGCATACAAATTCCAGCCAATGTGATCTCACAACCAGACATTATTGTATTTATGTATTAACATTCTGTTCTCGTTTCCTCATGGAGATGACTAACAATTAGATATACCTTATTTAAACGAGCTTGGTCTTTTCATTTTCAATGGCCAACAAAAATCCTTATGGCTAAAATCTGATAAATGATCAGTGTCAATGCTCTATACGGCTGAGAAGGTTTTGGCAGTTGCGCCGTACGGCTCTCCGATGAGGAAGCCGCAGCACGTGGGGGGAAACGTCGGACGTCGTGCCGAACAGCATGCGGTACGACTCGAAAACACACGTGAGAGTTACTCAATACAAGACAAAGATGTCACATTTCTGTGCGGTATGGCCCCGGTCAGTGCACATTAAACCCTTTCCCGTGTCCGAGACAATTGCCGTGGGTGTCCCGTTCACCCCTGAATCTCGGAACGCGCAAGCGACACAGCGTACACAGAGAGGCGTAGCGCCGTCGTTTTTAAAGACTTTGTACTCACCGCAGAGAACTGTAGCGACACGACCGCACTGCACGATTGTTGGTGCCACACTTTGCCACACGCCCTAATACATGGCCTTGTGGGAGCTTCGGTACCGATAACGTTATTTTATTTTATCTTCCGGGAAAGGGTTAAAATGGGAATGGTGAGAAGCAAAATGTTTGCCGGTGTTGGCTTTTGCAAGCAGTGTTGAATAGAATTGTTGGGCACTTCTTGCAGGAATCACATTCGATTCCTATGCTTCCGCCCAGGAACGCTTCCACCCTTCATAGCTCATCGGATTTCTCCAGCATAAATATTCTTACGATTCATCCATACGTTGATTGTTTTTTTTTACGTAGTTTTCGAGGGACCTGTATTCACAGCCATCGCCAACAACCACCGTACAGTACAGCATGCGCTACAACCCGAGAATACTTTGGAGAACAGCCCGTATGTTTATCTCTTTTGGGCCTGTGTGTTCATTAACTGTGAGGACGACGACGACGATGATGATGATGATGATGATGAGAAACAAAACCAATGGTTCATATTCTTAGGTTTTTTTCGGTAAAGTCACGTAGGTAAAAAATTTAAATTAATAAAAGTAAAATAAAAATAAAAATCACGACGTTTCGGAGGCAACACAAGCTTCCGTCTTCAGGTGGAACCGTCACAGCACGATTGCTGTATCAAGTACTTACTTGAAGACGGAAGCTTGTGTTGCTTCCGAAACGTCGTGATTTTTATTTTATTTTTATTTTACTTTTATTAATTGAAAAAAAAATTTACGTACGTGACTTTACCGAAAAAAACCTAAGAATATGAATTCTTGCAGTCACGAAAGCTTCAAATGTAGAAAACCAACGGTGCCGGACTCGATGGATGTTGACTCGTCGGGAGTGAGCGTGCCGTCGCGTAACACCTCCCACGTCGTCGTCTCGGCAGCTCGGCGTGGCCGTGGGGTTCCTCCTGCCGCCCATGCTGGTGCCCGCCTCGGACGACAAGGAGGTGCTGAGCTACCACATCCGCGTCATGTTCTTCGGCACGGCGGCCATCGCCACCGCGCTCTTCCTCATCGTGCTGCTCGGTACGGGGGTGGCACCGGGCGCGCAAACGCTCTTGGGAAGAACACTTTGAAACGGAGCGTTGTGGCCGTTGCCGTTTCACAAAGCTCTCTGGTGCCCCCATCTCTTGTGGAGCCGCCCACTTCTCCGGAGGACAGGACACAGCGCCGAGTATCTACTCAGCGTCTCCCGACTCGGTTATTTTTGCCGTCTCTTCCGTCGGCGTGTCCCCACACCCTCCGCTGCCGTGAGTGGTTTTCTCCATCGTGGTGCTCTGTCTCGAGCTTTCTTCCTCGCCACAAAGGTGACATCCGAACCGTTCCTGCGTGGCGCCTTCACCAAACCCTCACTGACCATCGTAGTGAAGTGTGGTCCAGCGACTTCCACGATTGACACGGCATTTGGAGACCTTCATCCAGCAGTGCATAGAAGCAAGTGCTCTAAAAATGCGTGATCATTATCTTCATAATGGGGGGTGGTCTGGTCACTACATGATGCCTAACCTGCTTTGTCTTCATCATCGATGCAGATTGCATCTCACAAGTTCCACATTTTCGGCTGAGTCACATTCCGTGTTCTTATACCAATTGCCACTGTTGTTGTTGTTGTTGGGTAGTGGCCCAGAACTTGACCGGTGCCACGGGAATCATGAGGGAACCACGACTCCGTCATCACCGCGTGTGCTTTGTGTGTGTGTGTGGGAAGTGTTCGTGTCGCGGTTGGCACTCTGTGCGATGAACCCGGTGACCCGAGATCGATCCCGTTTCACGGCCAACACCGGGACGATTATGTGAACTCCGTCCTGGGCCTCTCTTCGTGTCGACTCAGCCTCAAATGAGTACCCGGTGCGATGTTTTAACATCGCCACTGGGGAGACAAAGGCGGTCGGGCTTGGTGCTGGCCACCCACCGCAAAGCGTGCCTTGCCAGCCGTCATAGGTGCTGCTCGCTAGCAGCACTTGCCTCAACAGTCTGTTAAGGCTACACGGGGGATCTTTGTCTTGTTTTTATGTTTGCGTGTGCAAGTAGTGGTGGAGTGAGTGGTTAGTGCACCTGTGCGGGAGTCCCGGTGACCTGGAGTCATGGCTGGCCATGCGCATCATCAGTGGCAAATGGTTCCCGAAACTGTCGTGGGCTACACCCAGGTTGGCTCAGCCATAAACGGTCACCTGGCATGGTGTGTCATCAGCATTGCAGATATCAAGGACAGACACGGTTGTGATTCTGGTCACGCTTAACTGCTTGTGCGCCCTGCCATCCTTAATGGACGGGTCACTCATTTACAGCAATGCCATCGATGGGTCTGCATTCGCTTCACACGAGATCCCTGCGTGTGCCGTCTGCGTGTGTGCTCAGTGTTCAGGGAGGAGCCCCCCGTGGCACCGAGCCATGCGCAGGCCATGCGCAGGCAGACGACACGGAGCGACTACTCGTACTGGCAGTCGATCCGACGGCTGCTTACCAACAAAGCCTTTGTGCTTCTCATCATCACATATGGTCAGAGCCTCTTACACGCCATGGTCAGGCCTTTGTTATCATCGTCATCATCATCATCAGTGTTATCATGATTATCATCATTATTATTGTTATCCCCATCGTTATCAATTGCATCAATATAATTGATGGTGACCCCATTGTTATGATCATTATGATGATCATTTACATGATCTTGATGATCATCAGTGTTATCATGATCTTCATTATGATAATTATCCCCATCATTATTAATGACATCAATGTAATCTATGATGACCTTATCGTTATTATGATCATCATTATTACATCATCATTATTAATCGTACTTATCGTGCAGAGTGATTGCCTCTGTTGTTTCATGTTGCAGGCATTAACACTGGCTCCTTCTACTCCGTGTCCACGCTGCTCAACCCGATGTTCATCCACCACTATCAGGTGCTGCTGCGCTTCACAAGAACTCCAAGCCAGCGGCCGTCAACATCGCTACTTGGATATCAGCAGTAGCTTGACGACATCACACTGCATCTGACTGCACTAATTCAGCTGGTGCAATGTCACCACCGGCACTGGCATTATAGGAGAGTAGGGCTAGTGCGGTGCTGATTACACCTCCCACCATGAGCTGCGTTGACCTTATTGGATGATTCCGCTAGCAGCATTCATCTCTGGGATGTGATCAAGCTCACGTGTGTGCCAAGGGGAGTGGCAGCAGAGTGTCTAGCGTGCTGCGCTACGAACCCAGCGAGCCGGCTAATGTCAGTCGCCAATATCTGAACCGGTCCCGAACCTCCTCTAGGTTGACTCAGCCTCAAATGAGTACCTGGTGTAGTGTATGCACATCGGTGCGAGGAAGAAAAGGACGGCCGAGGGGTGGTCTTAACCACACCACCCACTCCCTGGTGTGCCGTGCTGGCCTTCATGGGAACGGCACTTGCCCCCGCGGCCCCGAAGGCTATGCCGGGCCGTGGTCGTCTTTGTCTTTATCTTGTGCGGCGTGCGTTTCAGGGACAAGAGGTGAACGCCGGTCGCGTGGGGCTGACCATCGTTGTGGCCGGTGTGTTGGGCTCTCTGCTGTGCGGCGTCTGGCTTGATCGCACCAAGAAGTTCAAGTGAGTGTCCCCGTGCGCGTAACGCCGCGAGCCGGGGATAGGAAGCTTCGCGAGCGAATGGGATGCGAATTAAACATTACAGTTGTGCGCGTCTGCTTGACGGTAAATGTATACTCATGGAGGCATCCGTAGTTGGATCGTGGCTTCGTAGGATCCCTTTGAAGGGCAACGGCATGGAGAGGTCGTTATCCAGCAGTGGATTGACAAAGGTTGATGATAGTGATGCTGCTGATGGAGGCATCAGTATTGTTCAGCACTTGGACTCTGATCAGGAAAGGAAGACAAAATAAAGATTGGAACGATGTTGGTTATGGTGGCAGATACAAAAAAACATCAGTTTGATGGAGAGAAAGAGCAAAGAGGGAGTTCTAGAGCAGGCTCAGGAGGAGAGAAGTCGTAACTCTAGAAGAGCAAAATGTGTTAATTGGGGGGAATATTCTCAGAGCTGACAATTTAATGAAGCTCTGGAAAGAAGGATGTTTGGAAAGAGACAAATTGGGATGTTATCTGATATAGATGTTTAAAGCGCCTTACAATAATTACAAAACTGTACGTAAGATGATAGTGGGTTTAAGCGAGAACCGAGCGTAGCGTCGTGGAGATGACTGTTCTATGTGCGGTGAGAGTAGATTGGCAAAATGTCGTTTGATGACTTTAAGCGGGGCAGCGTGCGTGCGTTGAAATGAAGGCACAAGAACGGCAGGGTGGAGTTTGAGCCGAAGCCTTGCCCTTGGGCAGGGGACATCAGTACAGTGCAAAAGAAGTTCAACATCCATAGATGTGGATGAAACGGGGTCCCTTCCAATTGTTTGTGATGCGTTGCACAGGCAGACGACGTTTGCGGTTTACTGCCTGTCCTTCACCGGGATGATCATCTTCACATTCACGCTGAACCTCGGACACCTCTGGGTGGTCTTCGTGACAGCTGGAGTGCTCGGGTGAGTTGCCCATTCATTGCGAGATCTTCCATCGTTCACTCGTTTATTGCCTGCTTCATGGCGCGTGTTAGTCATGGCTGATGTAAGGGCGACGTCCCATGTACACAGCGGCGGCGTTTGAGAAAGTGCTCTTGAAACTCAAATGTGATTACAATGCACTACTTGTGTAAATACCCATGAAAGGCTCAATTTTGGTCTCAAGTCTCACTTCATGGAGGGTTTTTCTTGGGATGTGTTGCCATTCGCTGATTGGATGGTGTTACGTGTGTGAGGAACTCTTGTGCACGTGGATAGAATCGCTGCATATGACAGCACGAAGCTCGGAATTTTGTAGCCAGGATTGTGGCAAAGTCATTCAAACGGGCCGTGCGTGCGTCCTCCTTTCTAAGGTTTTTCATGACGGGCTACATCCCACTGGGCTTTGAGTTTGCGGCTGAGCTGACCTACCCGGAGTCAGAGGGGACATCGTCTGGGCTTCTCAATGCAGCTGCTCAGGTACCGACCTCGTCCGTAATGGATTCAAGACGGCTGCAGAACCCCACGCAAAGGAGCAGAGACCACACGGACCACTCCGTGGCGCTCGGAGGAGACATTCAAATTGACCTGACGTGTCGGCTTTCACAGCCAACATTAAGACTCGTAGTTGATCTTTTGGGTTAGGCCACGCAATGAACTGGCCAGATATTTGTCATGAAGTCTGCCAGCACATGACGTAGCCCAACAATATTCATGGTCACGTGGTGTACAAGTGAAAGCAAACCCCGTCCCAATTGTTATTGTTTCAGCTCAGTTATAATTCTAACTTTCTAAACTTTGCTTGTTAACAATTGTTTTCCAACGTACCGGCCGGTTGAGGCAAGCATTATTTTCGCCGTGGACACCAACCAGGCGTGACGATATTAAATTTGTTACGAATAATATTCATAATAATATAAATAATATTTTCATTTCACATCGCGTCATTCATGCTAATAGCATCCCATAACGCGGTACGTTAATTATATACAAGGACCAAATCCCATATACAGCCACAACTACCAAGCAAATGAAAACCCGACTACTGCTACTACCACTACCAAGCACAACCAAAAATTCATAAACATAATCACACATGGCACCAAAACAATAGGCACAAACAACAAACAAGATATCATAACAAAGAAAGGGGCCCATCATGTCACATCCCAATTTGTTGGGTTATGTTGGGTGATGGAAGGCTTTCACAACAATCAAAAATGATTAATTCATTACGTGCCCTAACCCCAAAAATGTATGAAAATGTTCTATAATTTTGCCTTTTGTTCACAGCTGTTTGGCTTGATCTTCACGGTGGTACAGGGACAACTCACTAAACACTTCTCACCGCTCGTTGGCAACATTTTCATTTGCTGCAGCCTCCTGCTGGGCACTATGCTCACAGGTACGTCCTCTACTCACACACA
>CM025629.2:776322-802338 GCA_014621495.2 Entosphenus tridentatus | reverse complement strand
TTTATTTAAAGTTGCGCATTTTGATGTGACGTCACATTTCTCTACCCGGCGCGCCGCGGGGCGGAGCGTCTGTCCTCAAGGGCCGACCCCCCCCCCAGGTGCGTGACGTCATTTATGGACGGCCCCTTAGAAACGTCGACGATAAGTGACAAACGCATTTTCACGTCTGACATTTGATGATTTATTTCTTCGTGCGATTACACATGCGTGTATGAGAATCGTGAGGCGTGCCCAGATTATTGTAAAACATTCTCGGTGATGGGTCCGACATAACCGAGATTAACATTTAGATTTGCTTGAGGGCTTTTGAAGAGCTTCCCCGTAAACGTGGCAACGCTGGCCTAACGTTGCCACGCGGTTGGCCGCATTGTTTGCTGGAGCAAGGACTTGTTCAAAATTTGACAATTATGTTCGGGCTTCATGCAGAGAAGAGGCAGGTGTGCTTATAATTGGACATCTGTGAAAAAAGCGTTATAGCTCATCGGATTCATCCAGTATAAATACAGAGACTCCTCGACTCACGAACATTCAACCAACGAATATCCAGTTGCCTGTTCGGACCGAGAGTCGTACGTTCCACCATCGTGCAATAGATGGCGGTGGTGGCATCTACATCTGCAGAATGTGAAGAACCAGTGGCATCTACATCTGCAGAAGGTGAAGAACCAGTGGCATCTACATCTGCAGAAAGTGAAGAACCAGTGGCATCTACATCTGCAGAATGTGAAGAACCAGTGGCATCTACATCTGCAGAAGGTGAAGAACCAGTGGCACCTACATCTACAGAACGTGAAGAACCAGTGGCATCTACATCTACAGAACGTGAAGAACCAGTGGCATCTACATCTACAGAACGTGAAGAACCAGTGGCATCTACATCTGCAGAAGGTGAAGAACCAGTGGCACGTACATCTACAGAAGGTGAAGAACCAGTGGCATCTACATCTACAGAACGTGAAGAACCAGTGGCATCTACATCTGCAGAACATGAACCAGTGGCATCTACATCTGTAGAACGTGAAGAACTAGCGGCATCTACATCTGCCGAACGTGAAGAACCAGCGGCATCTACATCTACAGAACGTGAAGAACCAGTGGCATCTACATCTACAGAACGTGAAGAACCAGTGGCATCTACATCTACAGAACGTGAAGAACCAGTGGCATCTACATCTACAGAAAGTGAAGAACCAGTAGCATCTACATCTGTAGAACGCGAAGAACCAGTGGCATCTACATCTGTAGAACGTGAAGAACCAGTGGCACCTACATCTACAGAAGGTGAAGAACCAGTGGCACCTACATCTACAGAAGGTGAAGAACCAGTGGCATCTACATCTACAGAACGTGAAGAACCAGTGGCATCTACATCTACAGAACGTGAAGAACCAGTGACATCTATATCTGCAGAAGGTGAAGAACCAGTGGCATCTACATCTGCAGAAGGTGAAGAACCAGTGGCATCTACATCTGCAGAAGGTGAAGAACCAGTGGCACCTACATCTACAGAAGGTGAAGAACCAGTGGCATCTACATCTACAAAACGTGAAGAACCAGTGGCATCTACATCTGCAGAACATGAACCAGTGGCATCTACATCTGTAGAACGTGAAGAACCAGCGGCATCTACATCTGCCGAACGTGAAGAACCAGCAGCATCTACATCTACAGAACGTGAAGAACTAGTGGCATCTACATCTACAGAACGTGAAGAACCAGTGGCATCTACATCTACAGAACGTGAAGAACCAGTGGCATCTACATCTACAGAAAGTGAAGAACCAGTGGCATCTACATCTGTAGAACGCGAAGAACCAGTGGCATCTACATCTGTAGAACGTGAAGAACCAGTGGCATCTACATCTGTAGAACATGAAGAACCAGTGGCATCTACATCTGCAGAACGTGAAGAACCAGTGGCATCTACATCTGCAGATCGTGAAGAACCAGTGGTATCTACATCTGCAGAACGTGAAGAACCAGTGGCATCTACATCTGCAGAACGCGAAGAACCGGTGGCATCTACATCTACAAAAAGTGAAGAACCAGTGGCATCTATATCTGTAGAACGTGAAGAACCAGTGGCATCTACATCTGTAGAACGTGAAGAACCAGTGGCATCTACATCTGTAGAACGTGAAGAACCAGTGGCATCTACATCGACAGGAGATTATACGACTTTTAAAGCCATCCTCCGTGTTTAGTGTACATGCCGTACAATGTTTGTAATTGACAGGATTAAAGTTGGACTTACGAGCAGATCACTGGAACCTAACTCATTCGTAAGTAGAGGAGTGCCTGTATTGTTTCTGGTAATTATAAACTCAGAATGGACAAAGCGTGTCGGTCCCTCGCAGTGACAGGCCCTTGGGTTGCTAAGCTACAGCCAGCGGCTCTGTAATCCGAGATGCAGGGACCTATTGGGGGAGTGACTGACCTTAGCCAATATACCTTTGAGTGGCAACGATATTGCAACTTTGAGTTAACCTTACCATCTTTCTTTTAGTTCATTAACAATAATTGTACATTTCAGCTCTTTGTCAAGCTGCATCTGCGTGAAGGTCTCCTGACGCCATATCAGTAAGAGGGGTTGTTTTACCGCAGTGCACCCACACGCTGCTTCATGCACATTGGTGAATGTTCGTGAGTTGGGAGTGAGAGAGGCCGAGAATGGTTTAGAGCTCAGAGGTGGCCGGGTGGTTCAAAGGTCAGAGCGCTGAGTTGTATGTATGTGTGTTGAACTTCTTTCGCACCGTATGTAGCCAACCGTGCTCAATCAGAGGTGGCACGGTGGATAAACTGAATTGGAATTCGGGCAGACGCCTGTAATTAAACTGGGGTCTCAAGTGTAGTGGATTGATGCTCTCAGCCCGATCACCTCTGTCTGCATAAAAATGACTAAAGGTTGGGTTTTCACTTTGGCCAAATTTCAATTCTAAGAAATAAAATAATGTTTCGTCATGCAACAAACATCAGTCTCGTAGCAAGTATAAAAAGGCAACTTAAGAGGGTTTTTTTTCCAAGGTTCTGTGAAAAGCTCTTGTTGACATCCTCGTTGCCACTGCTCTGTGAGATTTGTGCGAATGTGATTTGTCCCACGAAGTGGCACAGAGAGCACTAAACATAGTGACATATTTAAAAGTATCTACAGCAGTACCAGAGTCAATAGTGGCCTCCACGCAAGTGCATACAATGGAACGCTGCAGTCATACGCTCAAGTACAACGAACACATCCTCAAATCTCATTTTTTTATTGATAATGTTAAAAAAATAATACACTTGCAAATTACAAAACAATCACGTTGCGCTCATTTCGTCAGTGTAGCAATGAGGGCGGTGTGCACTTTATTTTTATTGAGACACGTGGTGCTGCTGCTGCTGCCGCCGCTTGCGACTCCTCTGGCACGGAGGGCGACGTCGCTAGGCCACAGCGTTGCACACCTTGTCCATGGCACGCAGCATGCTGCACGGGGGCAGACAAGAACGACACGTTCATTCTCCTCGACTTCTGTGGCCCCCATGAAACACACACTGAGTCATACTTTACAAACCACCACCCCCCTGTCAACTATGTTCACATCTTCATTAAAACATTAAGGTCCATTAAACGCCAAGTACTGTGGGAGTTCAAATGGACCAGAGAAAATATGGCAGGTTAAGGACATCATTTTAACCGCGATAGAACATTAAGGTTGGCTTGGGCAGGACGTGATGAAATGTGTGTTAAATTTGTAGGTAAAATTATTACTTAAACCAACAATGATTCTGGTTATGGGGTGGAAAATGAAGCAGTCACTTTTAAAATGTTAATTAAAGTTGTGACATTTTCTGGGGGCTCGTCCGCGATATGAAATGTCACAGCCTGAATTAATATTTTAAAAGTGGTCGGATTGGAAGCAACCGAGAGTATGTCTGCTGACGAGATGGAGCAATGACATCAGCTCGCATGCAGCCGCTATGTGGAATGTCACATTGCAGGTTCATGAAATATGATGATGATGATGGGTCGGGGGATGTCTTCATCCAGCAGTGGATTATTAAAGGCTGATAATGATGTGAACCCAAAGGTGTGAATGAGTAAATTGTGCCCTTCGCATTCCCTCTCATCTCGAACCTGCTGTGAAAGACTGGGGGGGGGGGGAATGGTTGCAGCAACACCACTCGTGATGTGGAGATGGTTTCTTTAAACGATGAATCCTACCGCGTAAGTGTTTGTGGTTGTGCTGTACAGTTGTCCGGGGCGTTCTCGGCTAGTACCGCGCGATGTTCGGCACGATGTCAGACGTTTCGCTCCACGCGCTGGGAGCTTCTTCATGGAACTGAACCGCAACCGAGCAGCTCAATGAAGGGGGAAAGTGAGCTACTCATTCCACTTCCTCAGTTAGCTCCCAGCACATGGAGCGAAACGTCGGCCATCGAACAGCATGCGGTGTGACGTGCGAGCACTGCAGAGAGGCTGTGCGATAGCCTCATTTGATTCCAGTGGCAGATCCAAGGGCGGTGGCGGGGGGAGCAACTGGGGCAGTCGTTCCACCCGCGCACCCCTTGAGACCCAAACAAATGACATTGCAGTGATGTTTACCAGGAACAGAAACGCACTACGTTCATATATAATGCGTGCCCCTATTTAAAACGCCTTGCATTTCAGGACAGCCCTCCACCCCCTCCTTTGGGAAATGTCCAGATCCACCACCTCTGTTAGAGTCTCACGCATGGATCACGTTGGAGTCTCGTGTACGTACAGGTAGACTGACTCTTTACTTGATACAGCAATTGTGCTGTGACGGTTCCACCTGAAGACGGAAGCTTGTGTTGCCTCCGAAACGTGGTGATTTATCATTTTATTTCTATAATTTGTATTAATATTTTATTATTATTTTTCCTACGTGACTTTACCGAAAAACCCTAAGAGTATGAATTCTTACAGTCACGAAAGCTTCAAATCTAGACTGGGCAACCCTTCGGCCAAACATCGAACGCTGACTTCCTCTTCACGCGGACCCGTGAATTGCCCCTCCACTCACCTGGCGAGGGGGATGCGCTCCTCGCACATGCCCAGCAAGGTGTAGACGTAGCGCAGGGCGTGCTCGTACTGCGCGCCACAAGGAGGGGTTTCATCGCACGCGCTGTTAATCTCAAGCGACTTCGCACTGCACACGGGAAGTAGATCAACAAGTCGACGTCGCTGTGCTGCGGCGCTACAAATGAATCGCAAAGCTGCAGCTTCCAGTGAGAACAAAGCTACAGCAATCCCTTGCCAACCGCGTTCTTTCGCATCCACGGTATTTAGGTATCCAAGGTTTTCCTTCGGCATACCACTTTGCTAACCGCGTGGCTATGGAGTTTTGTGTCTCCTCGGGTTGATACATTTTTGAGTTGTACTGTGAATTGTTTGACATGGTGTCCGACGTTTCACTCCGCTCGCCGTGAGAAACAAAAATCGCATCGCAGGGAAATAACCATTGTAGCGGCCTCCCGCCATGCTCTGCATCGTTTGCCTTCCTGACCCGCCCCGACTGCCATCTGTGAAAGAAAGCTTCACGGCTCACGGGAATGTCTCCGTACCAGCGGCGTGTTCCAGTTGAAGCAGCGCGTCTTGAAGTGCCGCGTGGCGGCGCGGTAGCACTCGTGCTGCGTGAGACGTGGCCGCGGGGAGCCGCTGAGGACGGCGCTCGCCTGCTCCGCCGTGGCGGTCGACAGCTCCACGATGAGCTCCACCGACTCGCGGATCAGACGCCTCGCCTGCACAACGACGGACGTCAGCTGCCTCCGCCCCCCCCCCAACCACCACCACCACCACGCTCCGGTCGCTCACCCACCACTCAACACACACTCATCTCACCCCCTCCTCCCGTTACCAATGTAAGGCGCATTGGTCGGCGAGTAGGTCCGTATGCAAGTGAGTGGGTAGGCGTTCAGGGGACACAGCTGGAGCGCGCGCGCGTGTGTGTGTATGTGCGCGTGATGTGTGTGCACGTGTGCGTGTGTGTGCGCGTGATGTGTGTGCACGTGTGCGTGTGTGTGCGCGTGCACGTGTGTGTGTGCGCGCGTGTGTGCGCGTGTGTGCGCACGTGTGCGCGTGTGTGTGGGCGTGTGTGTGCGCGCGTGTGCGACCGGACCTGCATCTGCGCGTCGATCTCGCGCAGCAGCCGCGTCTGCTGCGTCTCGCCGTCGGCCTGTTGCAGCCTCCGCGAGAGCACGGCGAGCACCACGTCGGGGCTGGCCACGGCGTCGCGAGGCGGCGACGCGCCACCTGCCGCCGCCGCCGCCGGGGGCAGCGCACGCAGCGAGCGCTGCTGCTTCTGTCCCTGGAACTCGATGAGCATCAGCTTGGAGATGGACTGTGACGTCAGGGTCACGTGGGGGTGAGGGGCGGGGCGATAAACAAAGAAGCACGTGTCGCTACTTGGGGGTTGCCGTTGTTGTTTTGTTCGCGCTTGCGCATCGGCATGGAAATATTTGCACGGAAACAGCGACGATTGACGGATTGCGGCTGCTTGTAACGGGTTGGATTCTTCTTTCTCGTCTCGTGGCGTGCTGTGTTCGTGTCTGTTGACCCAATTGCATCCCGATTTTGCTTTCAGGCGCATCAAAGTGATGAAATGAAGAGTCCACTGACAACTCTCGCCGATAGGCTTGCATAAAGTCGACAGTTTCAACAACAGGATTTTTGCATTTTGCACGCAATCAAACATTCAATTACAACTTTCCCACCAGCAACATCGGCGCTCTCGCGGATTTCGATGCAAGTCTAAATTGAAAACGAATTTCTTTAGAACTTATTTTTTGCTTTTAGTTTGTCCTTCCACCGCACCTCCGATGGGCACGGTTGGCTACGTACGGTACGAAAGAAGACCAACATACGTACGTACAAATCTGGACTCTTCCCTGATCTTACTTATTGGGGGAGGCAACTCGGCGCTGTACCTTGTCACCGAACTCCATGACGTGGCTCGTGTTGGTGTTCTTCTTCACGACCTCGTACTGCTCGTTCAGATTCACTTTGGTCAGGTCCGCCTGCAAGGCACCATCATCATCATCATCGTCATCGTTAATCACCACCATCATTGTATCATCAGTATATTATATATTTTTTAAAAATTGCAGATATTGTTTTCGTGGCATTAACGTTTTCCCTTTTTTATTTAGCAGCCAGTGACCCTTCAAAATGAACTTGTTTTAGTGGGTTCGCATATTGTTTCAAATTAGTCTAATATCACCATCAATACAACAATAATAATAATACGTACACGGTAGTGGACGTATGTATGGGGGTAGTGTACATATATACTCCAATACCTCGAGGGTTTTGGCAATCACGTGAGTTTTCAGGAACCTAACCCCCGCGAATGGCAAGGGAATGCTGTCTGTTGAACTTTTCTCGCACCTCCGATGAGCCAACCGTGCAAATCG
Source organism: Entosphenus tridentatus (assembly GCA_014621495.2). NCBI lineage: Eukaryota > Metazoa > Chordata > Hyperoartia > Petromyzontiformes > Petromyzontidae > Entosphenus > Entosphenus tridentatus. The sequence goes on along the minus strand of CM025629.2, from coordinate 794,925 downwards.
GAGGTGCGGGGGGCGGTTAGCGAGCTGCGTTACGAACCCGGCGACCCGAGTTCGATTCTGTGTACCGGTCCTGGGGATCCCCTAAGTCGACTAAGCCTCAAATGAGTACCTGGTGTGGTCGTAAACATCGCCACTAGGCAGACAAAGGCGGTCGGACGTGGTGCTGGCCACCCACTCCCTCGTGTGCCATGCTTGCCTTCATAGATGCTACTCGCTAACAGCACTTTACCCTGCAGCCTGTCAAGGCTACAACGGGGAAGTGGGTGGTGAGTGGGATGAGTTGGTGGTGAGTGGGGTGAGTGGGTGGTGAGCGGGATGAGTGGGTGGTGAGTGGGATGAGTGGGTGGTGAGCGGGGTGAGTGGGTGGTGAGTGGGATGAGTGGGTGGTGAGTGGGATGAGTGGGTGGTGAGTGGGATGAGTGGGTGGTGAGCGGGGTGAGTGGGTGGTGAGTGTGATGAGTGGGTGGTGAGTGGGATGAGTGGGTGGTGAGCGGGGTGAGTGGGTGGTGAGCGGGGTGAGTGGGTGGTGAGCAGGAACCTGGTCACTGTGCTCCATCCAGTTGACGCTGTACACGTCTCCCAGGTAGGTCTGCCTCTCGTCGTCGTAGTAGCAGGCGTACGACGACTCCTCGCTATTGGCAGCGGTCGTGGCGTAGACTGCAGTGGGACGTGGGTGAGAACATTTGTTCGGTTTTATTTCCTAATTTAATTTCATTTTGCCAGGTAAGGCACCACTCAGCTGTACAGCCCCTTTTCTTCAGAAGCGGCCTGGCCATCACAAATGAAAGCTCAACCAAGTGGCTTCTCGTCACGTGGACATTTGTCGCAGCCAAATATTCTAAACAGCGCGTTCATTCTAAATGTGGAGGGGGAAAAACCGGAGGAGCCTGGATAATAATCCACGTGACCACGGGGAGAGAGACACGCAAACTCCAAGTATACAGCAGGCGCCAGGGTCGAACCCTCGACCTCCTGCATACCAGGCGAGGTAGTTAACATCTCCTAGTCACCGTCATCTGCGATCACAGCCAAATTCGATTTGTAACTGTAACACAGAATAACCAACAATCTCCTCGCTCGCGATAATGAACGAGGATATGGGTGCCTCTGTGAATCTGTGGGTTTTTCTGCGGGTCTGTGTGTGCCTCAGTAGACGCCCTCTCTGCGTCTCCGCACGCCTGCAGTTTGCGCCGGCCCATGAGGGGGCCCCACGCGCCTGTAGATGGAGGGATACGGCGATCCCACGAGGGATTTATCTTGGGGCTTCAATCGTCCATTGGGCAGCGCTGCGTCTCTGGTTCTCTCCGTGTGAGGGTATCCACGCGAGCTTATACTCAGTTGCCCTTGACAAACGCCGCGTAATAGTTTCAACGCGCTCACTCCCGTGGCGAGAGAACCACTCAGAGGTGCGAGGAACCAAACGAGCGGGAAGGCAGCGACACGGTGAGACGGAAGCTCCCTGGGAAAGCCCAGGCGTGCGAGGGGGAAACGCTCTATATCCGAGTGTTCATTGCACTGGCGGCCCCCGACAATGCACAAAGAGTGACAACACCCCCCGTCATCGTCATCGTGCTGCTGTCAACCCCACAATGGTTTAAAATGGTGTAGCGGCTCTCACGCTGGTGATGTCTAATCGGCGATAGTGGCTGCCCCGCTGAAAATGAGTGAAGACCACTGCCCTATCCCATTCAGACGGAACCGGGGGAGATCCGCGTGTTTGTTCTACCGCGTTCGGCTGGCGGGCCAGGGTACGGCACCTCTTCGATGCGCACAGGACGAGAATTTTGCAACGATTGTGAACGAGGGCGCGGTGTTCGTGGCAATCACCATTGATGTTGGCGGGGAGGTTCTCCATCATGGATCCCGACTCGCACGCCTCGATGTAAACCACCATCTGCAGCAGGGGAAACGTCGGCCTCGTCACGACACCGAGCAGAGCCTCACGCCCCCGCGTGACTTCCCACGGCCGTGCTGTGGCCGCAGTCTGATGCGTTTGTTTCTAGGTTCAAGCAGCTACAAGACGCGCAGACATTCAGTTCCCGAAGAAGCTCCCAGCACGCGGGGCGAAACGTCGGACAACGTGCCGCACAACGCGCAGTGCGACCATATAACGCGCCAAATACTCCCGTTGACAGTTTAAATGAATGCAGTGATACTGAGTTTACATAAATGTAATCATTTCAAAATGTCTTATTATAATCTGTATCTTCCATATGTTATGATAGCCCCTTCTACAGAAGGGTCATCGCCTATTATGCATTTTCTATTTTAAAGTCGCAAAATACGTTAAACGTAGAGTTTTAAAACACAGTTGTGTGCAAGGCTCACCTTGGAGTACATCTTGTTGTCGTACATGTACTGGATCGTCTTGTTCAGGTCGTCCACACTCAGCTGATGGAAACGGTGGGGAGAATCGACGTTAGGAACTCTCTGAGCGGCCGTCATCACCAACATCACGGCGGGACGCACGCGACAGTCGCTCGGCTCGCGGGACTGTTTCGCTGTCGTGTTCATCATGAATGGAAGCACGACTCTGAGAACCAGCGAGTGTCAGCCAGGCGAGCAGGTGAGCAGGTGGGCAGGTGAGCAGGTGGGCAGGTGGGCAGGTGGACATGTGGGCAGGTGGACATGTGTGCAGGTGGACATGTGAGCAGGTGGACATGTGTGCAGGTGGACATGTGGGCAGGTGGGCAGGTGAGCAGGTGGGCAGGTGAGCAGGTGGACATGTGGGCAGGTGAGCAGGTGAACATGTGAGAGATTGTGAGCATGGAGGACAGGATGGGACAGTGTAAGAGATGATCTACCAGTAGCTTCCAGCCATCGACACTCAGCCATCAAGGGGCATCCTAGCTGACGACTCCATCCAAACGCAACGTGCGTGACAGGACAGAGTCGCCGCCGCCGTGAAGCGGCGTGCAACCATTCGCCGCGCTCGTGATTCGCCGCGCTCTTCATCGATGAGCCGCTACCTCGTCGCTGGGGAAGGCGATGATTCCCGGAGCTCCGTGGTCCGTGAAATACACGAACACGTGGTCGTTGGGGCCACTGCGGGCGACATGAAAAAAATCACGAAGATTGACAATTTGTGCATACAGCGAATGTGTCCTGTGTCCGTGTGGGGAGCGGTGGTGCAGCGGTTAGCGCGCACCGTGCTACAAACCCTATGACCCGAGTTCGATTCCAGCTCACGGCCACCACCAACACCAGTGACGATTATCTGAACCGGTCCAGGGCCTCCCCTATGTCAACTCAGCCTCAAATGAGTACCGGGCGCAGTGTGTAAGCATCGCCACTATGGAGACGAAGGCAGCCGGGAGTGGTGCTGGCCACCCCCCCCCCTGGCGTGCCGTGCCGGCCTTCATCGTTGCTCACTAACAGCACTTGCCCCAAAGGTCTGTTAAGGCTACACCGGGGGAGATTTGTCTTTGTGGCTAAGTCAAAATGTGTGTGCGTGTCTGCAGAAAATGAAGACATCTCAACGCATTGTCCATCCCGTGAAGAGCGGGCGCTGTGCACTCGCCTCTTGAGCACCTTCCCAGAGCCCTTGCCCTGCACACCCGCCTCGTCCCCTTTCAGCACCGACAGGAACACCTGGGGAGTGACGTTCTGCGCGAGCGCAACGCGGCCAAGCCAGGGTAAGGAACAGCAGCAGCGCTCAGCGGACAATCCAGAGATCAGCGGCCAGGCAGGGTTGGTGGATTTCAACAGAACTCGTTCAGAAACAACGATTATTGAAATTGGTCACAGATCCCATGAGGCAGGACTGTCCTGAAACATTGTTCTGTACCGATACATGTTTTTTAGTTTCCACAATTTCATGCCGATTGTGCTATCGGCATCCCGCCACCAGACGAACACAGTGCAGTGCAGCCAGCCCTTGGCGCCGGAGAGCGGCTCACGGAAGTGGATATCACAGAGCTACCTCTGATCACCTTCAAGTGACCTTTGGTCCACACAGAGTAGAAGGCGGCGCTCCTTACTTGCTCGGCAAATTGTTGCTAATGTAACATTTATTTGTGGAGTGATGGTGCTGTGGTTAGCACACCGCGCTGCGAACCCGGCGATCTGAGTTCGATTCCTAGCCATGGCTGACGTCGGTGGCGAGGGATATCTGAAGCGGTCCTGGTCTTCCCTCCTTCACCCACCGGCACTGACCAGCGTGGAGAAGTATGGTCAACAGCACTGAGGATGACCCTGGGAAGTGGATATCTCAAGAGCTACTTCTGAGACCACCTTCAAGTGACCTCTGGCCCACACACAGTAGAGGCAGCACTTGCTCCACCCACTCTGCGTATGAGAGCAATGGTTACTTCCTGAGCCTGCCCTTGAAATGTTGTTCTAAAGTGGTAATAAATGGTCCACTTCTCAGAGGAGAGGCAATGTTGCCTGCAGAGGCTGTGTTGTTATTTATTACCTGTGCCAGCCGTGACAGTCATTGATGGAACGCGCTGCAGCAGCGAGAGGTTAGGCGCTCACCGTAGGCAGAATTGACCTTAAATTTTAATGTGGCGATCCCTGTTTAATAAGCGAACAAGGCCAAGCGAGGCCAGGCGAGTAAGAGTTTATAAATAAATACTTCGCGCACGGCTGCTCTGTGTGGGACATTGGGGCAGTACTCTACTGAACATTTGCTTTAATTGTTTTTGTTATTTAATGTATGTTTATTTATATATGTGTATAAAATCCAGTTAAACCCAAATGTTGAGGTAAAACACGAACAAAAACAAGTGGCTAATTTAAGTCATTTTCTCAGGCTTGGCATTTAAAATCAATTCGAATCAAATCAAAATATCGGGTGCTCGGTCTCATTGTCTCCAGCGAGCGAGACATTTGGAAATCTCCCAACGGGCGGTTCAAACCTCTCACGTGGAGTGCCACACTGAGACGAGCGGGAAGCAAACTTATTCCAGCCCTGGTCAACAACAAGACACCATTCCAAGGTAACGATTTACATAGAAACTGTTACTATGCTTGAGATCCTCACCGAGTCTCGTGACACTTTTGCAGGAGGGTCCTGCAAAAGTTTTCTCAGTAGGGGGCAACGATTTTGCCGTGCAGATTGCAATCGGGTGATTTGCGTGTCATTTTTATATTTTGGCAAAATGTGCACCATTTAAGGCGTACGGCACACCGGCGCTGTTGAGGGCACAATAGCTTAGAGGCGATAACGTTTCTCGAGCAAGGCTAAGAGCGAGGCTTAGAGCGAGACTAAGAGCGAGGGCACAAACTTGGGGAAAGAGATGACGGGGGGAGGGAATTCCAAAGTGGAGCAGTGCGAGGAAAGAGCAATTTGAAAAGTTGTTTTGACCTTGAGTGTGGTGGCCGACAAGACAATGTGGATAACCAGACGGTCCAGTCTGTGTTGTGTGGGCCTTGACAAGAGATAACTAACAGCGCTTTCTGTAACAAATTATAGCATGGACAGCCAGAGGTATATACAAAACGAAAAGCACTCACTTCTCCAATGTAGTCCTTGGGAACTCCACTGTAAACATCAGGCCCCTTGGGCTTATTGATGATGATGCCCTTGGTTGGATTTCTGTGGAGAGGGTGGGGTGGGTAGAATATGGTGGAGGATACGTGGGTTAGCGACAGAAAGGGTATGAGAGATGAAAGGACTCGGTGTGAGTGAGTGGTGGAGCTGGGGTTGTGAAGGTGATGGCAGCAGCAGTTGTAGCCCTGGTGTCAATCGGGGTTGATGAGCGTTGGCGACAATGAGTTTCGGTGTCCACGAGTGGCTATTGAGTCAGCGCGCGCCGGGGTTGTCACTCACTCGTCGCTGTCCGCGATGTCGTCGTACATCATGACGATGACCCTCTCGTCGGGCACTCCTGCCTTGTGCACGATCTGGTACGCGTGGCACGCGTCCGCCTGGCGCGACACAGAGACAACGGCAGACGGTGAGGACCTGAGAGCGGCGGCGATAACTCGCAAGCGCGGCGAGTCTGAGCCTGGCACGCGGACGGGCGGCCGGCTGGTAAAGCTGTGGCATGAAGTGCCGATAGTCACCTAGCCACGTCTCTATCATTAGTATTATTGTTGCACAAAATAGGAAGAGGCTCATAATGTACGTGTAAGATCCAACCACGGATGATGCAACCAGGCTCGACCCAGCAACCAATCAAACCAGCAAATATCATCACTTAATGTGGACACTGATAAAGAGGATCGAGCAACAGCTTTGAAGGAAGTAAATAAACAGAGAGAAATTTGCGTGCTCGCAAGCGCGCTGGGAGACAGAAGCAAACACGCGCATTGGAGAGCGTACGTAGAGAGACGAAGTTTCAACGATTAAGAAAGTGACTGGGCTTGGGCAGGACGCGTGACGGCTAGAAGGGGCGACGGCCCATGGGCGAGAACAAGGCTGCCTGGCGGCAGCCAATGGGGAAAAAAACAAAAAAAAGAAAGTTCCCAAGATGACGTCCACCGTGGAGATGGAGCAACGAGATTGGCTCGTGCGTAGACGCTTGAGTGGATTGTTACGTCACAGGCCGGAGGGGGCCCTGGCACTGGACTACGTTACAGAGAGGAGGCTACCTGGTGGCGGTAGTTGTAGTAGCCGTTGGAGCCGGCCACCAGCACGACCCACGTGTCGGCTCCATCCTCTGGCATCCGGAAGGTGAATGCGTGGACACTCGCGCCCAGCAGAGCCACCGCAGCCAGCAGCAGTGTGACCTTCATGTTGCCCTGCGTTCAACACAAACGCCGCGACGCGGAGTCGCTTCCGTAACGATTCCAATTGCATCACAAACACTGCCCTGGTACGTCCAATGTGTTCACGTGAGAAAATAAAACCACTTTATGAAACTAAAACAGAAAACGTAGGTTTGTACCCACGTCCATTCTGAATCGTACGACCTCAACATCTGACAAGTTACTCCCTTAGACAACTCATGGGCCAAGGAGAACCCACCGCTGATGTACGTGCCAGTGAGGTGGACCTGTGCAGTGCGTAGCCTCACCTGTGTCTGTTCTCAAAGGAGCTGGAATGGATTGCCGGCACCTGGCGTATAAATATGAGAGCGAAGCTGCTGACACACAATGAAGGACCTTGAACCCATGGTGAGGCTGTGATCGTGCGCACGCTGTCAAACGAGGGGTGGGGGGATCGAAGCGAACTCAAACCACCCACGCGGCTCAAATATTCACTATGTAACCGACGACAGTAAAGAAACAAGTCAGATGAGCATTGAGGCAGTGATCATTGTATTTTTACAGCCATAAAACTCTTTTTCACAGATGTCCATTATAGGGTCAGGTCAGAAGAAGTTGAACATACATACATTCCTGTAGTGGGGAGGAGACCAACCACATGACAACCACCGTCGACTTACCTTCATAGTGGTACTCAATTTATCGACCCCAGAGACATGATGAGCTCATTCAACGCCTCAACCAGGATTTGAACTTACGACCTTCTCGCTTGCGAGTCTCTCGCTCTGCCGCTGAACCACGGGGCCGCATTCCAAGCGCAGTAAATATCCCTGATGTGAAACAGTCTGAGTGGTCGTGGCAATCCCCTAGTGATTGCTTTTTTTATGTTATAATGAAGGCAGCTTTATAATGTAGTTGCTTCTTTTGCGTCCAGTGTATTTTGATAATGGAAAACTATCGATGTTTCACGTTGCTGTCCCGTGGGGGAAATGAAATACATCACCGTGGAAGGGGAAATGGCAATTCATCAAAGGCCTCATTTTATCCGGGTTTCACTTGCAAAAAAACGGAACAATGTCTAAATGTGCTCTCACCTGCTCACGTATTTCATTTGTTCAAAAGATGACGCTAATTATACACAGTGGTATACTTTATAACATTGCTTTCTTTCCTCATTTACATTTTATTGTTACACATCATTCATAGGCAACCTCGAGCGTTTTCCTACGTCGGAGTAAATAACTGATCACAGTTCTGGGCTGATAACAAATGGAATGTCAGAGTATATTGCGCATTTCAAACAAATGGAATGTCTTCTTGGTTCTTTCGGTAAAGTCACGTAGAAGGGAAGTAATAAAATAATACAAATAAAACATAATAAAATAATAATTTTGGAGCTTTCGTGACTGCAGGAATTATTATTTGGTTCTTTCGGTTAAGTCACGTCCACTCATTGACATGCTATTTTTTTCTCTGCCCCCTTCCTCTCTCCGCCCCCCGCCCCCCTCTCTATATTTAAGGCCCCACCACAGATACGACCTCTCTCTTTGTGCCGATATGTGTTCTCTCTCTGTGTGTCCTTGTGATGTCTGTCTGCTTGTATGTCTGTCTATAGTTTTCTAGTTAGATTTTTGCTGCTATTTCTTTTATGCCTGATGATGATTGGTTGTGTTGCAATCGAAACGTCGTAATATGCTATTATTTAATTTATTATTTTATCTTTAGACGTGACTTAACCGAAAGAACCAAAGAATAATAAAATAATTCTCACGACGTTTCGGCCACAACGCAAGCAGCCGTCCTCAGGTGAAACCAGGTCTGTCGAGGCGACAGCATTTCAGACGCTGTGATAATTATTTTATTGTTTTATTTTTATTATTTTATTACTTCCCTTCTACGTGACTTTACCGAAAGAACCAAGAAGATGAATCCCTGCAGTCACGAAAGCTTTAAATCGAAATGTCGCAGTATATTGCGCATTTCATTAAGTGCAGCTAAACACACCTCATAAGTGGTTACTCAAGAAGATCCCGTGGCCGCGGTTGCACGAGTCGGCCTTGGAGGCTTTGTGAGGTTTTCATCCAGAAGTGGATTGACCATGGCTGACGAGAAGGTCTTGGTGGGTTTAAGATCCTATGGCACCATTAGCAAAGAGTATTCCAACTCAGACAAATTGCCTGCAAGCGCTTTCCCTTAAACAAATAAATATATATAACGTGGCATCTTGAGAATCCCATTGAGCATTATTAAATGTAAGTGAGCAATGGATTGATGAAGATCGTTCAGTGTGTGTGTGTGCTCTATCCACAGTTTATGAACCTGCAAGAAGACCTTGACACTATGGCCCCTGTAAAACATCACACACAAACACGACCATGTTCCTCCTGCCTTGATCATTCAGCACTGACCATCGTGGTGAAGTATGGTCATATAACCACCATGACCCCCACACGGCACGGGGATGGCTTTATTAGCAGTGGATTGATAGAGATCTAACATTAGACGATATGCGTTTCATTGACATCACAACAGATTCACCCATAATGGTATGTGCCAGGTCACAATTTATTATTTTACTTGTAATACGAATGCATTTATTTAGTAATACAGTTTTCTTTGATTATTTAAGGTTTTGTATGTTACTCAATGATGACATAAAGGTAACTATGCCAATATAAAAACTTAACCACAAAATGTTTCAAATATAATTCTTATCTGGGCACCATGGTATAAAGTGCAGTCTCCAACTCTTATCCACTCGATCTCTTCTGCAGAAGGGCTTGGGACATCACCAATTATATATATTTCATTTTAAAGCAGTGTTATTGAAGACATATTTGTTGAGCGTTTTGTTCTTGTCGTTGTTGTTTGTGCTATTACACAACTGCCAGCGCAGCAGCAGCAGCTCCAGGTAATGAGTGTTAGACCCACTGCGCTCGTCACCCACGTGCTCCCGCCCACGCGGACGCTCTCAGGACGCACGCGCACCACGCGGCCAGCAATGCTCTGCCTGTGTACCTCGGAAGAAGCCAGGGGAGGCTGGCAGGCGGATTCATGGGAACATCCGAGAGGTTGCCACCATTGCGAACCTCGACGAGGTGGGCATAGAACTGCGGGACCGACGGCTCGTTTGTCGTGACCACGTGCGCTCTGGCTTTGTCTCACCTCGTCGAGATTCATCGTCGCGCAAACATCTCGTCCTGAGGTTCAGAACCAGCGGGCATCCTGGTCTCAATTCAAGACTTGACCTGAACTAATGAACAGCACTGGCTACATTCTGGATATATGTTTACATAACAAAAGCCTTAATTGGTTAACATTTATTGCGGCACTTACATCCTGTGCTTCTAAGTATAATACAGTACTGTTATTGTAGCTGGGTCATTGCCTACAGTGTCTCGTCCATTAATATTAGTAGAGTAAGATTAGATCGGGTCTTCAACTCCTTCTACAAACCAAACCCGGACATAGTTCTCTGTCAGCACGAGGCCGATTAGAACTCAGTCCGCCCACGTCTATGAAAACTGCAGTTTACTGCATTGAAGTTCAACACCGTGCAGTTAACAGATCTCGCTGCAAATCAATTCCTGCCACCCGAACACAGATGCCAGATTGTCTGCGTCACACTCAGACAGGTGACACCCCTGGCCTTGTGCGCCGCTGGCCTCCTTGTCACTCAAGTCCCACGGAAGCCCGTGATCGGGCACGTGCCCTGCGATGACTTCGGTCCAAAGTGCATCTAAGGTCACGCGCGTGACCAGAGGCACGGATGTCACCAAGACGCGTTCGTCGACACAAATTTATATTTAATTACCAAATCGCCAAAGGCTGTGGGCATCAGTGGGCAGTGCAGCAAAACTCACAGCTGTACTGTACTTCTATGCTGCCAGGTTCCTCCCACCCTGATCAATCAGCACTGACCATCGTGGTGAAATATATTGTTATATAACGAGCATGACCCATACGGCATGGGGAGGGCTTCATCCAGCAGTGGATTGGCAGAGGGCTCAATAATAACTTACATGTGGTTCACATATCATGACAAAAGGTCCACCCATAATGCAATGTGCCAGTAACATCTCATGATTGTACTTATAATACAAATACGTGTATTGAGTAATACGTTTGATAATTGAAGGGGTTGTTACTTAATAGCTACTAATAGGTAACTTTATATGCAAATGTAGAACTGTTCTTTAGAAAACGTGTTTCATTTAATTATTATCTCAGTATTATGGGGTAAGTGCAGTCTCCAACTCTTATCTACTCGATCTGTCTGGCCTCTCTGTCATGCAGAAGGCCCATTGCCCGGAACATCAGCAAATATATATTTGTATCATTTTCGAGGAGTGTTATTGACAAACGTTTTGAGCGTTGTATTTGTGCACGACTGCAAACGCGGCAGTATCACCAGCTCATTCGTGTGTATAACGGTTGTGTTTCAATATGCTGTACTGTATTGATGTTTGCGTCTGCAGTGTGCGCGTGTCTATATATATACTGTCAGAGGTCATCGATCCGCTGTACAGTCTGAAAGACTGAAGCAGCAGGCACTCTTACACCAGTGATCTACAACCAAAAGAATGAGACGTTTTATTTTCGAATTCGGGAAAACGATTCAATATTCCAATAGCCACAGTGCCACGTGAACACGAGGCGATGGTCCTGAAAAACACAACGTCGCCAAGCGGTCCTCAAAGAGCCACCGCATGCGCAGGTCTGCTGACCCCTACCCATGGCGAACTGCACTTCCCATGGTCAGCAGTCGGCAAACAAAACAACAAGAGTCAATTTGTTTTTCCAATTTCAAGTCACCGCAGGTTGACGACCCCCGTCTCAGACTGCAGCAGCATGCTCAGCTGCCTTTGTGTCAACGCTACTGATGTGTACACACACAGAGAGCGCCCCAGGTACTGCTCTACTACATATTCAAGAACGAGTTAACCTGTTCCTACGCAGATTCCCCGATGGTGAGCACTTGGTGACGTTATTTGAGAAGCTGTGGCCATCGTTGAATGCTTTGCTTGGCCCGTGGCCTCAGGGAGCACGTGGTTCGTCTCGTGAAGGCCGCACGAACCCCCCGTAATCCGTTGTACGTTTATTGTTGCATGGGTGAGCCATGAAGAGTGCAACAAAAACAAGAATCACGCCGCGTCACACCTGGTGTTTCATTACAGCAGCACGGGATGTTTAAAGTCGACAGCCAGTGCGTGATGTGGTGCACAAGAATGTCACGTTGACAATTTACTCATTTATGTTGCCAAGCCGTCGAGAGACCTGTCCAGCTTTCTACACTCCACTTAATTTCCAGTCCAGCTTTGAGTGGATACCAATTAAATGCGAGCCCAATTATCTCCCCCCCTCCCCTTCACTCAGCTCTGCCACGCCGAACTCGTGCTGCTGCTGTTGGCGGATTTTGTATTCCCACTCCGTTCTGTGATCGCGCTTTCTACCCAGCTCACTTTGAGTTACATGCTTGGCGTTGAAGACTGAATGTAAAGAAGAAGGCCGGGCAATGCATTGTCTCTTGTTTGGTCGTCTATTGAACGGGAGATATTTGGCTCAAACTCCATCCATGCTGTCCGATCTTGAGCTTTCTTGATTTCTCTACGTGGCCCGGCCTCTCTCCTTCCTTCAAGTGGCGTCGTCCGTCTCTGCCTCTTAGATTCTTTCCTGACATCCTTCCAGATCCTCCCGCGTCAAGCTTCCATCTGCGAGAAGGTGCCGCATCAACATTTTTCTCCTGTTTTGTATTTTTTCCAATTAGACTTCAGTGCATTTTAGAACTTTGTAACAAAATGTGAGTGGGTATGACTGTAAATGTCATCTCCGAGTTAATAAGTTAGTCAGAGTGCGTTAGGTTTTACCGTATTTATGAAGCTCCACGTGATTATCGTGGCCACAACATTCCCCAAAATCCACCCAGCAAAAGAGTCCTCTACATGTCGGCACAGTCGAGGACATGTATGACGTCGTTGTTGGCAGTGCCATACCGTGGCACTCTGAAGCACACAGGACTATTGTTAGTGTTTTTGAGGAGCCTAAGAATTGGTGATCTGTTAGACATCATTTATTTCAGAGACCACTATAGTGGAGAGAGTTGCCGTCATCGAGTTCGGATGTGATGAAGACGAGCATGAGGGTCTCACCGATCGGGGTATGGAAATGGTGGATGTGGGATATAGCTCAGTTCAGGGTGTACGTCGGACAATCGGTGGATAAATGTTAACTTCCTCACCTGGTATACAGGATAGTCGCAGGTTCGATCCCGACCCTGACGCCTGTATATTTGAGTTTACGTGTTCTCCCCGTGCGTTTCGAGTATTTGGCTGCTATACATTCCCACATGATGAGCCACTTCGTTGAGCGACCATTTGTAGCCAGGTCGCTTGTGAAAAAGAGCTCCATAGCGCAGTAGGCCTTGCCTGGTAAAATAAAAAAATAAACAGTTTTTGTTTAAATATAAAATTGGGCAAGATGCTTGGGGTTGGATTGGGAAAATCGTAGACAACTGTGGGGTGGGGTTCAGGGCATTGTACGAGTTGTCGAGGGATATGTTGAACAGGGCGCTTAGGTTTGGTGAGAAGAAAGACAACTGTGTTGGATTAGTAAGATGTGACAGGCAGAACAACCTCGATATGAATAATGACCACACTTATCTGCGCATAAGTATAATATTGAAGCGGCCCAATTATTTATATTATCCTTGCTTATCTGTGGATGCGCTGTCCAGAAGTCGTCTCCTGGAAGTGCTAAACCTGTCCGATTATCTGTGCTTATCCAGAACTAGCGATTATTGGAAGCAGTCTCCAGGAAGCTCCACAAATATCCGATCATCCATGATTTGTAACTTATTTGGTGATACTACATTATCACTGGTGCATAAGCACATGTAACAACAACAACTCAACACGTCCGTCAATAACACTGTGGCCTTAAAATTAAACATGTATATTAGGCGACATTCTGTCAATGACCCTTCTTCAATAGACAGTGACCAGAAAGAGAGAATAGGCACGAGTTGTAGACTGCACTTTACACCATGGAGCTTGATGAGAATACATTTGAACTTACATCGATGTATATAGCGCTTTAGTCTAAGGCGCTTACATTGACATATGAAGAGTTAGCCATTAGTAGCACGCGCAAATAGAAAGCTACGTTGATTAAAGGTGCAGCTCTGCAGTTGCCTGCTCATGCCACTGCTGGCAGAAGGGCCTCCATCAGAGAGAGAGAGAGGGAGAGAGAGCCTCTCTGGAGGGTATCTGGCCTTCTCTTCCACAGTGGTGAAACGTCTGTGAAGATGTAGGGTGAGAATGGCCACACATTATCCCACGTGGAGATTAAAACAAAACAATGTCCATTTCAACTCACTTGCCAGGAGACTGAACCAGTGGCTCCTGGATTGCAAGTCGACTGTGCTAACATTGCAAACCGGCAGCATACCTTGCACCGTAGTATACATACGTAGATCAATACACTAATCCGTGTGATGTGTCCTGCTTGAAATAGCTGTGAGCCTATGGCATTTAAATGAAGGCCTGGTAGATCGATGAAAACTTCCATTACACAATGCATCCACGATTAGAACGTGAACGAGGATGTATGCAGAACCACGGCGTGTGGCAGCGCCCTTAAAACCCATAACTGTGATTGCAGAAACACCGTGTAGTACCTAAATCGTGATGCCGTGACAGGCACGCATCATCTTCTTGGTTCTTTCGATGGTCGTCCTCAGGTGAAGAACAGACGTGTTCTTCACCTGAGGACGGCTGCTTGCGTTGTGGCCGGAACGTCGTGAGAATTATTTATTATGTTTTATTTTTATCATTTTATTATTTCCCTTCTACGTGACTTTACCGAAAGAACCAAGAAGAGGAATCCCTGCAGTCACGAAAGCTTTAAATCGAAATTTAAGCACGCATCACTTGTGCCCATTGGGGCAGCACGCGGTTCGTGTGGAGCATTGGGACCTTCCCGTCATCCGATTTCGCAAGACGACACCGCATGCCGATCGCGTGCGAATACTGCGTGCGCACTGCCAGATGGTGGGGGAATTCTGAACACTGACACGCGGCTAAATCGCAACAAGGAGCAGTTGAAACAATGGTGCAGGCTTATTAAATTCATCCTGCCGGTGTCCACAAGCAGTATAAATTGAGAGCATTAGAGTCAAAAGGCAGGTCACATGATGTGGGCTAAACTGTGGGTACTCCCAGCTCGTCCGAGATGACAGGCCGGTGTGAAAGTGGAGACCAAAACACCCTCTCGATGGGCTTCTTCTCAGAGCTGCCTCGAGTGGGCAGACTTTCGCCAGCATTGACGTGAGCAATCAATTTGCAGGGCTGCAGCTTTACCCTTTTGTGTGTGTGTGTATCTATATGCTGTATAAATTATATACAGCTTCTGTGGGCAAGTGGCCACGTGTCCCTCTCTGTCTGGGATGGGATGTGGGTTATTTATATCTCAGCAGTGTGGGATGAACGGCTTCGGCCACACGATGCCTCTTCTAATGGGGATGAGGCGTCCTGCCGGTTGACCTTTCAATTCTTGAAATGCACGCGGAGAGAAGCGCTGCTGGGCAGTCGTAGCAGCAGCAGCATCACATGAATCATCCCAGCCCGGTGTCTCCTTTTTCTGCAGCAAATGCAGAATTACTGTGGAATAAAACACGTGCCTCGGTTTCTCTACCACGCACACACACACACACACATATCTCCTATTCAGCACTTGTCGTTCATCACCATCAGCCATGGTCAATCCACTGCTGGACTAGGGTCTCCCCAAGCCGCTGCTATCTCTCAAGGTTTGGGGATGTCACAAAGACAAAGATCGTCCGTATTTCCTTAACAGACTGTTGGGACAAGTGCTGTTAGCGAGCACCTATTAAAGGCCGGCACGGCACACACGAGGGGGTGGGTGGCTAAAATCAAGCCCGACCGTCTTTGTCTCCCCAGCGGCGATGTTTACACACCGCACCAGGTACTTACTTGAGGCTGAGTCGGCCTAGGTGAGGGCCACGACCGGTTCAGATACTCGTCACTGGTCTTGTCCGTGAGCGGTAATTTAACTCAGGTCGCCAGGTTCATAGCGCAGCACCATAACCACTACACTACCACTGCCCACAATGTAACCATCCCACTAGCACCTACACACGAGCAGATTTCATCGCTCCATCTCCTCGGTTGAGGTCCTCAGACATGTTCAATTGTGACGGAGTGACTGCCATTCTGTCACTTCTGTTAGCAAGTAGTTAATACATCTGGAGAGACTTGGCATGCCACATGAAGAGATCATGTGGCCAGAACTTCTGACGATGCTCTCTCACCTATAGCTAAACATTGTGCGTATTAACCCAAAGGCCCAGATCAGGTCTAGATGCCACTTTGTACATGGGCAGGAATCAAACACAGATATCCTGTAGTGTAGCATAATTTGATAACCGCTATACTGTCACGCCCGCCACCATCACAATTATTTATCACTTGCATTCATCATAATCAAGTCACCAAAACGATAAAAGCCTACACTTTAACACTTACAAATAGAAACTAAGCGGTGTTCAAAAATTATTTTAATGAAATAAATCCGAAATGTGGCAGGTTGTACAAATATCAATCTATAAAAAAAAACATCAAATAAACAGGTATACACTGGGATTGTTTCTCGACAAAGATCCCACACTATTACCTTCATAAACTGCTGTGCACGTGCTGTTAGAAAGCACCGCTGAATGACAACACAACACACACACGGGTCGGTGTGGCCGGACCCACGACTGGGCCAGATTTTGTCCCAGCAGCGCTGATGTCGACTTACACACGTTACCAGGTACTCATTTACTTTAGGCTGAGTAGACCTAAGGGAGGGAGGAGCAGTTCAACATTTTCTCCCGATTGGGAATCTAAGGGGCAACGGCATAATAACACTACGAGACCTCCTTTTGGCGTCATCTGGTCCAACACCAATGGAGACTAGGCTCTAAGAAAAGCTGTCTCGGGTGTGGACCAATCAACTTCAAAAACAGTGCACATAATCAGAGTTGTTTCTTTTTCTTTGAATTTTGACTGCTTGTGTTGCGGTTATTGCAAACATGATGCCTTGTATAAAGGTGTCAGTTTTTGTACCAGTTGAAAGGGTAAAAACCTATCACTATAACCACATAATAACCCTGCCGTGCACTCCACACATTGTGGTAACAAGACGCTCACCCACATATGTCACCGTGTGTCTCTAAAGTTCAAGGCCATAGATCCTCACACAGCTTCCAGGCTCGGAGTGCATCTCATCCGGGCCAGCCCGTCAGTCCGTGGGGACCCATGTGTGTGACAACCCACGCATGAATCACACAGCTCATCCCGACCACCACGACAACCCAGAGGGATGTGTTTGACCAGGAGGCTCTCAGCACACACGCCCTGGACGTTACAGGACCACAACGCATGCGAAAGGCGACATCAATGTCGGGATGTCTGCTCGCCCGGCTATTACTGGACTGTGTCCATGCATCTTGAATGTCCCGACTGCTTTATGTTGGGTTCAGCATCGATTGAAAATACTGTACGGTTTGTGTAAAGAATGGATTTGTGTGTTTTGAGGATCAAATGCTTTATCGCAGTTGACTGTAAAATGCTGTTTATAAACTAGCGTTGAAAATGTGGACTTTTGAAACTCCAATGCCATACAGTGCTCGGCTTTGTTGATGTTTTGTTACCGTCAGTGTTCACCTCATGAGATAAAGAACCGGTTATCGATTCGCCGCACAGCGGGAGACGTCTATGGGGTCAACTTGAACCGCGTTATCTTCACAATCGGCTTGCACAGACCTCACGCCGCCGTGCGGTTTGTACGCCGGTGCGTGCCGCCACTCAAGTGAGTGCATCCATGACGGAGATTCAACTTCGAAGCGGTTACCGGTTCGTTACTTTCATTCACCGGTGATAGGTGCTGAACCGGTTACCGGTTCACCGACTGTGTGTATTTAACAACCCGAGCGCAACATACGCACCGTGAATACCGCACTAGGCATGCGCTATGCACGGCTGGATGTTAAGTAAACATTGGTAGTACAGTACGTAAGATGTAAAGATATTTGTGGTTAAAGAATGCAGCGCAGTCCAATAAAGCATCACACTGGACGTGCACGCTGTATGTTGAACTTCTTTCGCACCGTACGTCGCCAAGCGTGCTAATTGGAGGTGCGGGGGAAGGACACCAAACCAAACACACTTTTTAATCAGTCCTAAAGGAATGGGTTTGTCAGCGTAGACGACGACGATGATTTAAAAGTGCAGAGCTCCAGTGGCTTTGCAGAGCGTTCCAGACGGCCGCAGAGGCGACGTGGTGAGCGCCGTGTCCGTGTGTCACTATGAACACCCGCCCTGAGTGATGCACATTAGTTAAAGTGTTGAACACATCGAGGGCGGCGGGAGTTTGAATGTTTATCGTGGTGAGTTGAACTCGCAGGAGGCTATCGCCAGCAACATCACCCGTAACAGCGACTTTGTGGGTGAGATCGCCTAAATATAGACATGTGTCGTTAAACCCGCCACCACCCGACACAGCCGATTAGTAGCAGGGTTCGTCACGGATACAGAAGGTGCTAGAACGTTGCTAATTCAGCGAAGCGGCGTCGTGTTGGAGAGAAAGTCGACAACATCCACGACGCAAAGTCCCGCGGCTTCGTAGCGGCGAGCCGATGGCGGAACCCGGAGACTCCGCGCGCTTGAGCCGGAACTAAAAATGCGGCGAGCGCGGGGAGTTGCCGCCCGGAGTGGACGAGTGGTGGACCGCCTCACCGAGCACGGTCAGTGTCTCAGTCTCGTCTCAGTCTCTCAGTCAGTCACTCACTCAGTCAGTCACTCACTCAGTGTCTCAGTCAGTGTCTCAGTCAGTCACTCCTCTCTCAGTCAGTCTCTCGTCTCAGTGTCTCAGTCAGTGTCTCAGTCA
>CM025629.2:730011-762952 GCA_014621495.2 Entosphenus tridentatus | reverse complement strand
TTTTATAAATATAGACATATTTGATTGATGATTATTATGGTTGTGTTGTTTTGTAGGTGGTAATACTCATGACACTTGTGTGATTGTGATAATTATGAAGCTGCTAATTGTTTTTCGTGACAACAGCGTTAATGAACCTACTGACGACCCCTCCATGACAACAGCTGTAATCGTGGCAGGATGCTGCCGCAGTCGTATCGTGGTGAGCGCACGGGACTTGCAAATCCAGAGGACGCCGGTTCGATTCGACCTCCCGGCACCGGCGTTGAAACGACGATGCACGTTTTTATTCAACTCCACCGCCTCTGTGCGCCCAGCAGTATAAATGGGTACACCGCAGTTATTGCTTTGGCCGGTCCTTGGTGGTGGGGTAAAGTGTGGGTACTCACACCTCTTCAAAGACATCTGGAGATGTTCACTAGAGCTGCCTCGAGTGGAGGCCCTTCCGCCAGCGGTGGCGTGAGCGAGCAATTGAAGGGCTGCGCCTTTACCGTGTTTTGTGCAATGTGTCCGCGATACAGATGAATCCGAGCGATCTCAGCCCAGCGTCGCGTGCTCGTGGAAAGACAGCCTCGTCGTAGCGAGTCCGCCCACCCCGAGCGACAACGGCGGGGTCCTCGGCTTCGACGACGATGGCAGAGCCACTGCCGGCAGAGCTGACGACGATGCCCAGGCCGAAGCCACCTTGAGAGCGAAGATGGAACGATTCTACGGGTCCATCGCTGAGAACGGCAGGGAAGAGGTGCTAGAGTGTCGGCGCCAGCAAGACGATCCGCAGGCACCCCAGCGCCCACAGCGGCAGCGTCGGACCTCGCGGCAGCTGGGAGAGCAGCTGCCGTGGCCCGCCATGGAGGAAGGGCCGTACCCCATCCACGCCTGCCCCTGGGCCGAGACGGCACCGGCGGAGGCCGCGCGGGTGCGCTCGGCGCTGCTGGGAGCTGCGGCCGCCCTCGCCGCGACAGGAGATCGCCCGTACGCGCTGCGCTCCGTCGCCATGGCGAGCCTCGTCCTGCGAGCGCACGGCTGTGGCGCCTTCACGACACCGGGGTCGCGCGACCGCGCCGTGCCCGGCCTGGCAGGCCCCGTCGTAGACTGGGTGCTGGGGGCCTTGTCCTCGCGGGGGGGCGGGGATGGGGAGTAGAGCGACGCGTCCAATGGCGGCACACGGGATTAAGGACCGGGTGAGCAGAAAATGTCAAAACTTAACTATTTGTATTTCACCAGGCGAGGCCCACTGAGCTTCTTTTTTCAGATGCGACCTGGCCACAAATGATAGTTCAACGAAGTGGCTTATCACGTGGAAATGTGTAGCAGCCAAATACTCTAAACGCATGTTTCTAAATGTGGAGGGGAAAAAAACAGAGGACCTGGAGGTAAATCCACTCGACCACGGGTAGAGAGACAAGCAAACTCCAAATATACAGCAGGCGTCAGGGTTGGGATAGAACCCACGACCTCCTGTATACCTAGCGAGGTAGTTAACATCTCGCCACCGTGGCCTGCTTGTAACTGTCAAGTTCCCCATAGATGAGACTAAGCAGCCGAGGTGGAAAAGGAAATGCACACAAAGGGGGTGGCGGCAAGCGAAGATGATGTGATGACGTTGGATTATTATCACAATTGAGTGAGGTTGGCAGCAGCTGAGTCAGCCTATGGGTAGTCCTGTTAGTATTTATGGCTTTTACCTAGCAGGGCTGAAGAGAAGTGGGAGATAGGTACACAGCTGTAAGCCGTGTTTCTTTACAACCACGTGAGAACCATTGAGACGAGCAGTGCAATTCATCAGAGACCGAGATAATACAATGGAAACGTACTAAATATACAGCACTAATGAAATGAAGTTATTGTATTTTAATATTTACAGCAGCTTTGTATAGTAGCTGCAGGATGGACTCGCCCATGTGAGTCATGGGGAGTTGTTTGCCCGGAAATCAGGTCGCAAGTTCGACAAACACTGCGCCACTGCTGCACATTACCCCGTGCACATGGCAGAGTCAGTAATGCCGAGTCAAATGGTAGAATCCTTTGAACAAAGAATACTGTGGTGAAACGACCATTTTTAATCAACATAGTGTATTTTATTAGTTTTGATGTATTTTTAAATAGTTAAAGAACTTATTTACACATTACATTTGTACAAATTTGATAATGATGACGATGAAAAATGTATTTCCATAAAGTGTGTAGATGCATGAAGGTTGTTTTAGGTGCCCCACGTAGTTAAATTTCAACGCGAGTGTGATTTTAAATCTTCGTGCATACCTCCACGTTGCGGCCCCCACCTCGAGGGACGCGACCTGCGCTGGGATTCCTCGGATGCTCCGAGCTCGATGCTGACCCTGACCACCGACCACGGCAAGCCGATAATGCCACGGGCAGGCGGGTCACGGCCTCATTTCGTGACCGATACAAAACACGCACCTTCATTTACCGTGAGGGCCGGGCGCTGGTGGAAGAGGCCGGGTGACCCTGATGGATGTCTAATTGCTTCATCGGGTGAACAAGTGGAGCGTGATTGAAATGCTGTCGTGCACCGCCCACACACTCTCCAGCGTTGTTCGGTTTTGTGCCGGCAGAAGATAATACCGCTCCAAGCTCTTTTATTGCATAAATGCGACGATTTTAGATAACGTGTTCCAAGTGAAGCAAGCTCTGCATATCTCAGTCGTGGCCGATAATGATGATAATTTTACGATTATATTAATTTTACAGTCGTTACGATGATGTGAATTTGCAGGAAGCGTCCTTTTGCTCGTGATGAATTGATGTAATGTATTTTCCACTGCTTTGTAATGAAATAGCTTCGATTAGCCTAGGCTACACAAAACGCATGTGCGCTGTAATATACATGCAGGGCTAAACATGCGCAGTGTCGATGTCTTGTTGGCTACACATATGTTTGAAAATTAATAAATTGATGCATGCATAGGCACCGTGCATATTTATTCATTTATTGCCTCTAGTCCAATGTGCAGTGTCATTTGGGGGCTGTTGTTCATGGGGTCGCCACGTCGCCAACCGCTGAGCACGTTTGGCCACGTACGGTTCGAAAGAAGTTCAACATGCGGCACATTCATGTCTAGTAGCCCAGGAAGGGCGGGTGGGGGACTAAAATATATTGAGTTTAACACGTAGTAGGCTTGCACGATCAATATTATTTGTAAAGGTTTGTGGGTTAGATCGCGTAAGTATAAATGTGTCCGAACCCTCCACCACCCGACACAGCTAGTAAGGTTGGTCACGTGACAAACCTTACTGGCTGTGTCGGATGGAGGAGGGTTACGACGCATTTATACTTACGTGATCTCACCAAAAAACCTTTATTATAAGATATATCGAGTTGGATGAACATGCTTAGCTCCTGTTTAAACGTTGGAGGGTGCAGCTTTCCCCCACCTTGCTCTTCTTCGTGTTCCCACAACCATGACCTTATCACCGGGATGGGCACCCTTCTATTATGGAGGGCCGATTCAAAAACACCCTCGTGCGGGCCACACATCGATGCACGCAGCTGAGCCACCTCCTGTCATTGCAAGGGGCCTTCGCAGCGACATTAGTAACTTGAGCGTGCCAAACTTCGAAAGTGTAGCCAGCTCGAATAATTTGTCCCGCTAGTATCCGAGTAGTGCGTATAGGTTGCTTGCAGTGACGGATTGTAGCCACGGTGGCTAGGAGATGTTCACTACCTTACCTGGTATACAGGAGGTTGTGGGTTCGATCCCGACCCTGACGCCTGCTGCTGTTTATTTGAGGTTTGCATGCTCTGCCCTTGGTTGCGTGGATTTTTCTCCGGGTCCTCCGGTTTGTACGTCCACATTTAGAAACACGCGTTTAAGGTATTTGGCCGTAATGCATTTCCAGATGATAAGCCACTTCGTTGAGCGATCATTGTGGCCAGGTCACTTCTAAAAAAGATCTGTATAGCTCAGTGGGCCTTATCTAGTCAAATAAAAAATAGTTTAGTTTTAAATGTATCTCATTTACGAGCCGTATGTAAGTGGTAGGCCTCGTGTGACCTCGGGTCGTATGAAACGAAGTCGGGGGCCGCGTTGCAGCTCGTAGATTCCCCGCTGCTGTCCTGTCATTGGCGCCCCCCACCTCTTATCCTCCTCCTCCCAGCCCTCGCCACCACCACCACCACCACCCTCCACGTCTCCCCCATACCCAGCACCCCCTCGCAGCCCGCCACGCGCCTCCTGTGCGGCCACGTGACCGCGTGCTCGCTCATATAAGCGCGAAGCCGGATCGCGGAGGTTTGCTGCGCTCCACTCATCGCCGCCACCACCACCACCACCATCAGCAGGCACGCCGTCAGCGCATCGCCGTCATCACGCCGCCTTCACCGCGTCTCCATGTAACCTCCACCCAAGCGCAAGTCGTAGCTACGCGCACACACACACGCACTCACACACACACTCACACACACACTGCACAGCGGCAGCCGTGGGTCGGCTCGTCGTGTCGTTGTTGCTACTCTGACGCTCGTGCGTGATGCACCTCGGCGTGCCTGGGGACGGAGGAGTCGGAGTCGGAGGCATGGCTCGCTTCGGGAGCAGACGGCCGTGTCACGACCGACTGCGTGTGTGGCTCTGGCTGGCTCTGCTCGCCTGTGCCTCGCCGGGTAAGATTCGAGCGCTCTCATTCACGACGGTGGGCCGGGGTGAAATTGGAGCATCGTCGGCAAGGCAGATTCATTTTTTTTGGTCAACCAGCACATGCATGCATGCAATGCGCGAGTATTAAATGATTTCAAGAATCCGCATGTGTTATGTAACCGTCCGTGTCCAAAGCTTGATTTCTCGTTGAATGTGTACCCACCCCCTCGGGTCGCTGGTTGACTCGGAGGGAGCGCGTTGACCAATAGCCACAGCCATATAGGTGCACTCGATGTGGTGTGCCGGTTGCTGAGTAAATGCTCCTTGTTACCAGGCCCCGATAGAACCAGGTTGACATGAAGAAGCCCTGGGGGTAGCACGAGCTTTTGTGCAACACACGCCTCGCGCTTACCTCGCTAGGTCGCCACCCAACTCTTGTGCCGTTTTGAGCTTAATTGGTGCTCGCTAACAGCACTCGGTCTGGCAATCTGTGCAACTTAAACTTGGGTGAATTTGTCTATGTATGGACTTGTCATACGTACGTACGTGCAAATGTATGTGTGTGTGCTATTATGTTATGTTGCGTAAATGCTAATACTTTATCTCTTGTCTATATGATACCTGGCGTTACATTTAGCATAAGCAAAGAGGTTCAAGAGAGGTTTATCTAATGGTGCCGCTGTAATTTAATCCGCACCCAAGTGCGTGCCTCCAATGTTAAACGCTCGCGGGTTTCAGCACCACGGACAGCGCCTGCCCGTCCGTGATCGCCGATGAGACTGCACGCGTACAGTCGACGACGACCGCCCGTGTCGCCTGTGTAGACTGTCTGGGAAAAGTTGTGTTAGCGAGCACCTATGGTGCTCGCACCAGGGTACTCGCGTAAGACTGAGTCGACCGCGTAGAGACCCAGTACAGGTTCTGCTGGCACGCTCTACCAGTGTTGGCCGAGATCGGGAATCAAACGTGGGTCGCCGGGTTTGTAGCGCCGTGCGCTAACCGCTATGCCACCAAACAACGATCCCCCGTATAGCCTTAGTAGACTGCTGGGGTAAGTGACGCTCAGCGCCACCAGACCGCACACACACAAACGCACACACGCACACACACACACACGCACACACACGCACACACACGCACTCACACGCGCACACACACGCACACACACGCGCACACACGCGCACACACACACACACGGGGGTGGGGGACACGGGGGAGGGGGCACGGGGGGTGGGGCACTCTGCCCTATGAACTCGGCCGCATGAATTCCATTCCTGGTCACAGATCGCACACGATCGGATCGGCGCAGTGAGATCTGAACCATTCCTGAGCCATTCTGCACCCCGCAAGCCGCCCCTCCAGCCCTCCCCCTCTCCCCTCCCCACCTCTCCAACCCCCTCTCCCACCTTCCCTTCAACCCCCCCCCCCATCTCCGATTATCACGGTTGGCTGTGTACGGTGCGATAGAGGTTCAACATACAATCTGCGTTGACAGCGTGTTGGTGAAGTAGCGGTCAAATACCGCCCACGTGACCAGCACGGCGTGGATTGAGAAGGGGCTATTAATCATTATTATTGTGAGGATGAAAGTGTGACCTTTTCAATGTCGTGGTAGCAATGCCTCAGTGTTGCCTGCGGTGTCGCTGCTTATTCATGACGCAAGGCTGCGCATTGTTCCCCACCAGCGTTCGCCTTCCCTGCACCAAGCAACATCGACACCATCAGCGACAAGGTACGGCCCCCCACGATTTACTGAGACACTGGAATAATAAACCACAGTATAACACTCGGTCTCCTTTTGCCTTCGCTAAACAATGTAAACCCCACTGATATTTTCCAAATAACATTGACGTTGTGCTATTTTTTATTTAAAAATTGTCAGAGTTGAAAAAGAGAATGCTATATTTAGATGGTTTATCATTAAACATTTTGATTGAAATCAGTCATATTTAACATAATTCTGGGTTGTTTTAATGTGGTTATTTGGTGACTGGACTGAAACTATAAACTCAGCACCCTTAAGTGCTCATTCTAATCAGAGGTGGCTGAAACCTTGATTCCAACCCAGGCTCTTCGTGGTGCAAGCGCAGTTCACTCGCTTCTTGTTCGCCGCCTGAGCCACCCAGAGCGTATGAGTCACGATGCCACATTCACCCCGACTCCCTCATCATCGTTGTTCGCTCTGCACGCGCATGTCCAGGTTCTTAGCGCACTCGCGCTAAGAACCCGGCCACCTGAGTTCGATTCTCCACCGTGGCGAACTTCAGCGGCGATTATCTGAACCAGTCCTGAGCATTCTCGAGATGAACTCCACCTTCAACTAGTACCTGGTGCAGTGTGCAAACATCAGGACTGGGGAGACAAATGCAATCCGGCTTGGATCTGTCCACACCAAACCCCTCGTGTGCAGTATCGGCCTTAATAGGAGTTCGCTCACAGAACTCGCCTCCACAGTTTACGGCGCTGTATAGGGGGAATCTTTGTCTTTTTCTTGGTGTCCAGGTGATGACCTGCATGGTTGAGGCTCTGTCCGGTGCTCTCTCAGAAGCCACGCCTCGAGCTCCCAGCGACCGCTGTCTTCGGCTGCTGAGAGAAGGCATGGACCACGGGGCGTGGGGCACGGGACACCTGATGGGGGCTATGGGAAGTTGACAATGGGGCAAGTGGCACTGGGAAAGGATCACTAATCACGGAACGTGGGCAATGATGGGTGAGACGTTTACATGCAAGGGCCTTTGTAACTCCGCTGCCTGGTAAGGGTCTTCTTCCCATGCCCTGAATATTGTGTTGAGGTGATTTGACCAGAATTCACCACGATGCTCAATGTGGGTTAAAAGCATGGACATAGATTTGAAGCTTTCGTGACTGCAAGGAAAAGCCTAAGAGTATGGACAATATACTTGGGAGCATCTGAATACGAGGCACAATGGATGTTGCTGCAGTATTCTGTATAGAATCACCATACACATGCACTCAATCTCTCATCATATCTTGGAAGCTAAGCAATTTGTGCCTGCTAAGTGCTATGATGGTGGACGGCCTGGAAACGCCACGTGCTGTAGGGTTGGGTTGTGAAATGGCCAAGAGATGGGAGTACAGCAATTGATTCTTACATCCATCTGTGTTGAGTTTCGAGTAAACATGGGTGTTATCCGATTTGCTCTGGGTTCCTCCCATGTGCCAAAAACTCGTTTATAGAACTGGGCAAAACGTGCCAATGCAGGACCTCCTTGAACAGAAGGGTTTTAAGATTCAGCAAGACTTTTGTAGACAAATCCAGGGCATTGTTATCATTGCACAGGTCATTGGATAGCAAGCAAGGCATGGGATTGTGAAACTTGACAGGTCACGAAACGTCAGGGCCAATGACATGGGATGTGGACACCGTGAATTAGACAGAGGCCAGGGGCCATTTTATCGTGACAGTGTAACAGACGGGAAGAGATGCAAGGATTGAGATGCGAGATACTGGACATTGGACATTGAATGTGAGACTTATGGGAACGTAACAATATTAAATAGAGCTCGGGGCATCGGATGGACCAAGCAGTTGACTTGACATGCTCTTGGCATTGACCTCTCCTGGATCTGCTCAGTGATGACGTGTAACCTGGTGATGACTTGATTGCAGATAAGAGGATAGCTGGCTTGCTGCATCACGAGGGCACTCGCCAGGATGGTGAAGAGGTGGAGAAGAGGAAGGCGTCTTCAGAGGAAGATTCCAAGCCGCAAGAAGATGACCAAAGCAAACGCAGCGAGCACGGACACGAGGAGAAAGCGGCGATGGAGCAGCGCCTGAAGTCGGTCTCAGAAGGACACCATCGCAGCAAGGTTGACGACGACGAAGATAGCAGCACGAAGGCAGACAAGGTGAGCGCCGAGGAAGACGATTCGTCAATGAACGGGAAGCAAGGCGATGAAGCTGCAGCGCATGGCGAGGGTAAACATGACGACGATGATGACGACGACGATGACGACGACGACGACGACGACGATGTTGACGATGCTCCTGATGCCGATGACGATGAAGATGACGACACAAAGCAGGAGTCGGCACCCAAGCGCGGCACCGTCCACTCGGCACCGAGCGGCAAGGGCTCGGCCTCGCTCGAGGCTGGCAGGGGCATGGGGGAGGGCGCAATGGACGGCAAGTCCAGCAAACACAGCACAGCGCACGTGGACTCGAGCCACGGCGACGAAGAACACAACCACGGCAAAGCAGACGATGACGACGACGACGATGACGACGACGACGATAACGATGATGATGATGAAGACAGAGAAGCCAACGCGTCTGAAGGCGTCGAGCCACCGAGGGCGGCGACGTCCGCTGGGCAGTCCCGGCCCCGGGGGGCGAGCGAGGCCGTGCGGCAGGCGACGGAGGACGTGGAGCGCCAGCTGATGAAGATGAAGCCGCACGACGAGGACGAGGACGACGCGGCGGAGGACATCCATCGCAAGCTCGACCTCGATAGCGGAGCTGGAGGCGGCGATGACGACGACGACGACGACGATGACACCGGAGGCCAGGCGCTGGACAAGCGAATGGCCGAGAGTCCGAGCGACGAGAGAACCACGCAGTTCGACTCGGCGGAGCGGAGGCAGCGCGCCGGGAAGATGATCGCGAGGGCCGTGGCAAGATTCCGCTCGGGGCTCCGCGTCTCCTCGACTCAGCCGCACGCCTCCTCGGAGCCTTCGCGTCGCTCCCCCGAGGAACAGCATCGCGATGACGACCATGCAGACAACGACGGCGACGATGATGATGAGGAGGAGGAGGAGGGCGAGGCGAAGCAAGGCTCCGATGCAGATGGCGATGGAGATGATGGAGAGAAGATGAGTGGGAGAAGCTCTCGGCATGAGGACGATGTCAGCCGTGAAGGAATTGCAGAGGTCAGTTAACTCAATTGACGCTTGCACGTGTCGCACTGTGCATATTTGCGCCATCTGAGTTCGTATCGAGGTGGAGAAATTAAATTAAGCTTGACACGTGCATTACATTTAATGTTATCTTGCCAAAATACCATCTTTGGGTTTAACTTGATTGGATTAGTATAGGAATTCGTACATGTCTTTGGAGATGTAATAGAGTGTACTGGTGCAAATTGGGAATCCAATGTCCTCAGCGGGCATTGGCAAGGGTCGGTGTTGTAGCCACATCTCAAATGTGACGCTTGCCCACGACTCTTCCTACATAGAGGAGTTTCGTGCGAAAAAAAGCCTCCGATTTCGTATTTTTAAGGACAATTTCTTATTTTTAGGGGATTTTCGTGGAAACAAAAGTGACGTCACCCGATGCCACGTGACTCCAAATTTGGTGAGGAAATGCCCATTTGTGATTTGTGGTGATGCAATACTCTCAGATCAATATGAAACAAAACTATTATTAACCATCCGAAATGTCGTGTCTAGGCATATTTTTAGGATCAATCCAGAAATGATGAACACATTAAAACTATACTATACTCACAACCTCTTTTATTTATCAGATAAAGCCCACTGAGCTCGTAACTACACGTGATAGGTCATCGAAATGGCTTTTATCATCATCATCATAAATGTCACATGGGAATTTATAGTAGCAGCCAAATAATCTAAACGCACGTTTATACACCTGGTGCGAAAAACCCGGAGGACCTGGAGAAAAAGACACGTGACCATGGGGAGAGAGAGAACGCACGAAGTCAAAACACACAACAGGCATCTTCAGGATCTGGGATCGAACCCGTGTCCTCCTCCGCGCCTGCGAGGGAGATACCATCTCGCCACATTGGATGAGTTTAGACGTCACGCAGCACTGATATCAGCCGTGGCTGGGAATCAATCTCAGGTCAGGGTGGAGTAGTCGCGTGGCAGTCAGCGCACTGCGCTACGAAGCCGGTGACTGAAGCGATCTTGTGCCTCACCGAGGTCAACTCAGACGTATAATGAGCACCTGGTGTTGTTCACAAACATCTCAACTGCGGAGACGGAGGGGGACTGCGCGTAGATCCTGTCACAGCACCCCCCCTCCCCTTGCGTCGTGCCGCCCTTCAGAGGTGCACGCGAACAGCACCACCAGCCTGTGCAAGGCTGCCAGGCATCTTTGTTGTGTCCATTGAGTTCGTTTCTTTATCTCAGTTACTGAGCACAGGCGAAAAGGCCCCAGGGACTAGACTTCCCGCAGCAAACAGCACCACTGGAGGCGCAGTAGTTAATGATGACTACAGTGTGTGTGTTGAATTGAGCAAGGTTTTTGTTGCAAGAACTCGGGAGGGAATTCCAAAGCAGAGCAGTGCGAGATTAGAAGCAGAACGAGAAGTGTCGTGCCCTGCAGTGTGGTGGTGGTGGTGGTGAATCATAGTGTGGTGGTGGTGGTTAATCACAGTGTGGTGGTGGTGGTGGTGAATCACAGTGTGGTGGTGGTGAATCACAATGTGGTGGTGGTGAATCACAGTGTGGTGGTGGTGAATCACAGTGTGGTGGTGGTGAATCACAGTGTGGTGGTGGTGAATCACAGTGTGGTGGTGGTGGTGGTGGTGGTGAATCACAGTGTGGTGGTGGTGGTGAATCACAGTGTGGTGGTGGTGGTGGTGGTGGTGAATCACTGTGTGGTGGTGGTGAATCACAGTGTGGTGGTGGTGAATCACAGTGTGGTGGTGGTGGTGAATCACAGTGTGGTGGTGGTGGTGAATCACAGTGTGATGGTGGACGAGACGACACAGAGCTGTGTCTGGCAGACCGAGCCCTCAACACGGGTGAAGTTCAATGCGGAGTCGTCGCCATGGCGTTGCGGTCGTTGTTGTGACCGTCCAAGTCACAATGCGTCGCCTCCCTGTGCGCAGCGGGACGAGCTGGAGGGCATGCAGATGGAGCTGGAAACGATCGCGCACAAGCTCCTGCAGCTGAAGCGGCGCGGATGACGGCGCCGCGGGCACGAGGCTCGCTCGGCAGGGCGGGGTTGGTCTCTGCACGAGCACCGGCGGCCCCAGGGATTCGTCTCTCGCCCAATATTGTCCAGGGCCCTTCTGAGCACCGCCGCCCGCCCATCCGCCCTCCGCCACGGTCGCGATGAGATGTTAACTCCCTCGTCTGGTATACAGGAGGTCGTGGGTTCTATCCCAACCCTGACGCCCGTGTATTTGGAGTTTGCTTGTCTCTCTTCCCGTGGTCGCTTGGATTTCCCTCCGGTTCCCCCCCTCCACATTTAGAATCAACATGGCGCGTTCAGAGTATTTGGCTGCTATAAATTCCCACGTCATGGCAAGCCACTTCGTTGAGCTGTCATGTTGTGTTAGCCGGGTCACTTCTGAAAAAGAGCCGCATATCTCAGTGGGCCTTACCTGGTAAAATACTTTAACAAATAGTGCTAGTTTCTGTTCTGCCCCCTTGACAGCCGTTTTCACGACCGGTTGTCAATGGGGAAGTGATGGGAGCTGGGGTGGGGGGTGGGGGGGCAAATCTATGTTCTGGACCTCCGCCCCGTAACGCTGCGGCTGAAGTGACCCCCCCCCCCCCCCACCTGGTGCGGCTGCTGACTCTGAGCGGGGCCCGAGAGAGGAGCGCGCCGGGGGCTCAGGGCGCGGGGCTCGGGGCTCGGCACCCAACACCGGACGCGGGCGTTGCCGTGAAGTCCGATATGACGTCAAATTGGCGATGCGGCGATCATCATCATCATTGCGATATCAGCTTCCCATAAGCTTGTTATTGTGTTTCAACATTACTATCGCTCTGCTTTTGTAGTTTGCTGTAGTTAAGGTACAACTCAAGATCACTGTAGGGTTCGTTAACGGTAGTTAACTCAATATAAGCCTGCCCTAATTAGTCCTATAATCTAGCAGGCACCTCGATGTCAGTTACACAAAATTACTTAAACAATTCGAGGAACTAAGGAAGACAAATCGACAGCGATGTTATACGATCGCCAATCTGCCAATTCCTAAAAAAATATATTTTGCGAAGCTATTATTTAATGGAAAATGTAATGGATAGTTATATTTCTATTTTAAAAGTTTGATTATTGAGGGTAATTTTATTTTATTTCACAATTGTTCAGGAAATCGACAAATGTAACCACACCCAAAAAAACGGGAGCGCTGATAATCGCGCTATAATGATATTTAGCAAAAACAAAGTGTGTGGGGTGCAACTACGGTGGATCTTGTGTGGTACATAGCGTCCATCGCAGCGTGTCGGTGCCGCGGCAACTCTTGGTCACGTGGGGCCACGCGAGGCCACATGGGGCCACGCCAGGTCACGTGAGGCCACGTGGGGCCAACGTGAGGTCACGTGGGGCCACGTGAGGTCACGTGAGGTCACGTGGGGCCACGCGAGGTCACGTGGGGCCCATGAGGCCACGTGGGGCCACGTGGGGCCACATGAGGTCACGTGGGGCCACGTGGGGCCACGTGAGGCCACGTGAGGCCACGTGGGGCCACGTGAGGCCACGGGCGTCCTCTGGGCCACACGCGTCTTGACGCCGCCGAAACGCAGCTTACGCATTCCTTAATCAATGCCTATATATATACTATCACTATTGCCGGAAAGAGATAAATAAAAGAAGAAAAAACACATAAGCAATTATTTATAGAATCGATAGTTATATTTTAAAGAAAAAAAAACCTGAATGTACGCTACCTATATATTACCTGAGCGCTTTGCTGTGGCATTAAACATTGACGCGGAAGAACGCGGGAGTGGTTTTGTCTGAGAGCGGTGACAGCCGCCTGCAGTTGCTCTACAACAGTGGCATGCGCTCGGAACAATCTTCCACTCTCGCTGCGGTGGAACTACCGCCATGACCGCAAAGCTGGGGTTGCCACCTCTACGGTTCAACAACAAAATAACAGGAGGCTCATCGCGAGAAGAGTGATGAATAGTTGACAATACTGGACGAGGGGAGAACTCCAGGTACCTTACTGCGTTATCTTGAGTGGGGCACTGTTACACACCCGGGAAGGATTTCTCCACAAGATAATGAATGATCCTGGGTAAATCCAGAGAGGTGGCAACCCAGCTACCATGAGCCGACTTTGTGTTCTGCTGAAGAACCATTCCATGCTGACGCTGCTGCACCACACTAGGAATGTCGTCGTTGTGATCATTGTGGCCCGCCATTCTCGATCCACTGCTCGATGAAGGTTCCTGCTATGGTGGCGTGAGCTCTAGCTGGGCTATGAAGTGTGGCCCCTCTCTGCTGAATGCGTATCGCTCTTTCTCGCCTTGACCACCCCGTCGAATTCTCTTCGTCAGCCACTCTTTTTATTCTCTGCGTTTGACCTCCTAACCACTTGCCTGGCTGCTGTTTGCAGCAGGGACATTGCTCTGTCCCATTTTACGCTCTGGCCTGGCGAGAGCGACCCTCGACCTCGACGTTGACATTCAGCAGAGACCACGTGGCCCAAACTTTGTGCACCTTCTGCAATGATAACTTCCACACAAAAAACGCGTTTGCCAAGGAAACCTTCCGATCGCTCACAGCCCCCATGCCTTTTGGTAAATTAGTCGAACACAGCGGTGCCTCTGTTTCATTTAAATCAACTCCGCGTTCTCTGTGTTCTCATCCGCTGGGAGACATAACGCGTCGAGAGACACCGTTGCAATTAGACGAGAAGTAACCCCCCTCCCCCAAACAATCATACAATTGAATTTGCACTGCGTTGTATGATTGAATGTTCAGCCATACGCATGCACCCTGGTGTCAATGCAGCATTTCCATCTGCACCTTACTGGGCATGCTGCTCAGCTGTACAACCAACGCCCTCTTGGAAAGTCGCGTGCGGGTGTCGCTTCGCCGTCGACGTGGAGCGCGCACATCGCCGCGCGGCGCAGCTCAAGTGCGGCGATGACGCGGCGCTCCATCCTCGCAATCCGGGGTGGCTGGAGGGTGCCCGACTGAACCCTCGCTACGACTCTCTTAGGGTGCGTTTTACTGCCGCGTGACAGCCACGTTGTGACTTCTGTTCACCTCGTTGTATTCCTCTGCCTAGAAGCAGGCATCGCCGTCGTGTTGACGCTCCTTCTCTGTTAGCTGTAAGACAATCACACACGCAGCGTCATCAGCTGGTCATCAGCTGGTGACGCGGGGTTCCCTTTCGATGATATCGCTTCAAGTGGAATGTTCGCACGTGGAGTCCGTGACTCGCACGTGGAGTCCGTGACTCGCACGTGGACACACACACACCGCCAGATATCCCGCCGGTCCGCTACCACTCGAGTCGTCAATGCTTGAGCGGTGCCCTTTGCTTTGTGAGTGCACAGCGCTCGTGTCAACCCACTGCTGGATGGGGCTCTCACGACACCGTGCGCGAGGTGGGGGGTTATCGAGCCGTACTTCACCACGCTGCTCGGTGCGGGGTGATGCCAGAGGAGGGCATTCGACGTGGACACGCAGCAGTGCAGACCCACACAGGTTTATCGTCACTCTCTCCTCGACTGACTGCCACGGAGCCGCGCAGCCTATAACACCTGCTATGCACAGCGGTCACCCATCCAACAACGCGCGGTGCACAAGCCCCACTTAGCCTCACAGTGCGCCCTGATTTGGCCAGAGACTGCAATTATTGACACTGTCAGGATGGACGCAATAATCTTCTCAACTGAGTCTCTCGTAGCATCGTGTCACTTTCATTGGCTCCCATCGAGTCGTCACCTCGGGTGGCACCGAGGGGCGCTCCAGCCCAGCAGGGCCCACGTGGACAGCCCCGTGCTGCGCTGACGCTGCAGACAACGCACAGAACCAGGCTGAGTTCAAGATGCAGAGTCAGATGTGAACCCGACACACGCACACACGCACACACATATATATATAAATATTCGATGCATATATCTTGATTTGAATCTTTTCTCGTTTTACTTCCCTTGTGCCATTTGAGGAATAAACATTAGCCACGGTTCTTGTTCGTCAATGTCATTGCATTCCGGGTTTGAAACGTGACATTGATAGCACTGAGTCACCGGGCTGCTGACACTATGCAGTGGTGGGCAACTGGACTTGTCGTCCAGAGAGGTCGTGGGTTCGATTTGACCTCCCGGTGCGGCAGCTGAAATAATCGGTCAGAGATTACTAATCCCCCCCTCACCCCACTCTCGACATCTAAAGTGTGGTGGGGTAAAGTGTGGGTACTCCCAGCCATCTCACCAGCGTGGAAGCGCCACAGTGGCTAGGAGATGTTAACTACCTCGCCTGGTCTGCAGGAGGTCGTGGGTACGATCCCGACCCTGACACCTGCTGCTGTATATTTGGAGTTTGCGTGTCTCTTTCTCTCTCTCTATGGCCGCGTGGTTTTATCTCCGGATCATCCGGGGTTTCCGCTCCACATTTAGAAACACGCGTTTAGAGTATTTGGCAGGGATAAATGTCCACTTCGTTTAGCTCCTGATAAATAGCGCGACATAGCTCGGTGGGCCGTACATGCTAAAATACATTTTTTTTTGAAACTCTTAGCAGTATTAGGTGCGGGTTTATTCATACCATGGTGGTCAGATGCAAACTAATGAACGTGTGCTTCGGTTTATTTGGGTAAATTCAGTTTCTCTTTCATGCAGCAATCACCAAATATGGATTCCAAGCGTGACCTTCGTGAGAAATAACTTTCAGAGTAAAATTCAAACTCTCCTGGATAAGTGATGCACACAAACCGCTTTAAACATGAGCACGCAGCTCGCTCTGATCCTACGAGATTTTCTCACAGCCAGATTCCAACTGATGCATTAAATGCCCACGCTGAGACAAAGACAAAGATCCCCCGTATAGCCTGCAACAGACTGTTGGGGTAAGTGCGAGCACACCTATGAAGGCCGGAACAGCACACGAGGGGGTGGGTGGCCAACACCACGCCCGGTCGCCTTTGTCTCCCCAGCGGCGATGTTTACTACACCGCACCAGGTATTTATTTGAGGCTGAGTCGACCTAGGGGAGACCCAGGACCGGTTCAGATAATCGTCACTGGTGTTAGCCGTGAGTGGGAATGGAACCCGGGACGCCAGGTTCGTCGCGCAGCGCGCTAACCACGCCGAGACAGACACACACACAGACACATACACAGACACATACACAGACACCCGTGTCGCCGGGTTCATAGCGCAGTGCGCTAACCACTACACCACCGCTCCCCACAGACACACACACAGACACACACACATTATGCGTGCACGCATGAGCAGACACATTTATCAGGCAGCTCAGCACAATTTATTATTCAAACGACAACGCAGATTGCGTGCCCAGATGCGGCGAATGAGATCTGCGCCAACAGAACGACAACACGAGCAAGAAGTGGGAGATGTTAAAGTCAGTGTCAGCTTGGTGTGCGCATCCAAGCACCGTCAGGTCTCGTTACCATCGATGATGTAAGCGACTGACATTGCGCAAAGAAGCGGGCTGAATGAGGGTGCTCTCTGAGCTCGAGACGGAAGAAGGCTGCGATGGTCGCGATGGATGAGACGGGGTTGGAGGGGCGAGGTGTCAGAATGAATTTGAAATCTCCCAGAGCCACGCAATCTGTCTCCCCACTCACCAACTCCTTCCCTGCCTCTCTCCATCGCCCACCCAGCTCCGAAACGTACACGCGTTATGTGCGATTTTATTATAATTTATGTTGATGCCACATTTTAATACTGGCGAAAGGTATTTAATTCATGGCCCAAAAAGGTGACGTAGAAAATAATTGTGCATGGATTATTCCTGTATGTACTGTATGTTAGTATGGGATGCATGTGTGTAGATATGTGTGTTGGTATAATTGTTCATATGTACATTAAGTATATATGTAGGAGTGTATAATATACAAACTTGGCAGGTGGGTATGTTGATGGGCAGGTGGGGAAGAGGTAGGTGGGGGTGAGTTGGTAGGTGAGCAGGTACAGGACGGCTGTACGAGTAGGCAGGTTGGTGGGCAGGTCGGGGGGGATGTAAGTGGGTGGGCAATGTTGTACAGGACGGCACGGCCATCATCGCATTGTCCACACGCTCTCTACTCAATTTGTCCAATATGTAAATTGGGGCTTTCGCAATCTTTGTGTGACGACACAGTGGCTACCAGCGCTGTCATCGCCACGTGGCACTGACCCATCGGGTCTTAGACAGCGGCGAGTCGTTAGTTCCACCACATCTGAACCCGACGCTGATCGTGACCCTCGTGATTAAGCTGGTCATCTGGTGATGCCCTCCGCATTGGCAGCGGTGCAAAAGCACAAATCGCAGAACAACAACAAAAACTCAACAAGGGCACCGAAGAAGGGCCATCGCCCGAAACGTCACCTATAATATACCTCCATTATAAGGGCCACGGTGCTAGTGGCGAACGTGTTGAATGTGTTCGTTTTCTTTTGCGCGCGTGTGATCCGCAAGAGGCGGTGGGTGGGCAGCTGCACTGCGCTCGCTCGCCCATTCACTCCCTCGTTGTTGATTCGCAATCTGCCGCCGGGCACCTGGTACAGGTGCCACGTGACACCTACCTGCCCCTGCCTCCCCCCCTCCCCTCCCCATCCTCGCACTGGAAGTGGAGATGACGAGCAGCACGACGAGGTTGCTGGAGCTCGTGGCGCGTCTCCCCACGCGCTCTCCTGTGGGGGGTCTCGTGCTCGCGAATATCGCTCAACGCCAGCTGCCCAAACCAGGCTGTATACAACGGGTGCGTGTGTAGGTCTCTGGCGTGCGCGTGTGTGCATGTGTTTGTGCGCGTGTGTGCGCGTGTGTGTGTGTGCGTTTGCGTGCGCGCGCGTGCGTGCGTGTCTACGTGTGTGTGTGTGTCTACGTGTGTGCGTGTGCGTGCGCGCGCGCGCGTGCGTGTGTGTGCGCGTGTGTGTGCGTGTGTGTGCGCGTGTGTGTGCGCCACGCCGCGTGTGACGCCGCAGGAGAGAGGGTTGCGGGTGTTCTCGCTCGCGCGCCTGCGGCTCACAGCTCGTCCTTGGCGAGCTTCAGCACGCGCTTCATGGAGTCGAGCAGCACCACCTCGTCCCCGGCCTGGTACGC
Source organism: Entosphenus tridentatus (assembly GCA_014621495.2). NCBI lineage: Eukaryota > Metazoa > Chordata > Hyperoartia > Petromyzontiformes > Petromyzontidae > Entosphenus > Entosphenus tridentatus. Next base: position 744,406 of record CM025629.2, on the reverse strand, counting down.
GTACAGGTGGTTGGAGTAGCGCCCCGTGACGTCCGCTCGTACCTTGCGGCCCGGGTCTGTGTGGCGATAGCAGCAGCAGAAGCAGCAGCAGCAGAAGCAGCAGCAGCAGAAGCAGCAGCAGCAGCAGCAGAAGCAGCAGAAGCAGCAGCAGCAGAAGCAGCAGCAGCAGAAGCAGCAGCAATGCCGGCGGCCTTAGCGACAGTGCTTAGCAGCGGTGTTGGTGCCAGTCTCATTCGTAATGGCAAAGCCATCGAACGAAGACGGTCACTGCATCATCGTGCGCTTTCAGATGCGCTTCTGCGGCCGTCTGGAACGCTCTTCCTTCCGATATTAGGAAGCCACTGGAGCTTTGCACTTTTAAATCAGCTAGATTACAAACTAATTTCTTTGGAACTGCCTTTTGTGTTTAGTTTGTTTTCCTTCCCCCGCACCTCCGATCAGCACGGTTGGCTACGTACGGTGCGAAAGAAGTCAATCGTACGTACATAACACTCGAAGCGGTGTCAGTGTCGTCTCATTGGCAAAAGCGCCAGCAGCAGTGCCAGTGTCAGTAGCAGTGGCAGTGTCATTCACTTGGATCGACTGCATCAGTCATTTTTTACGGCAAATGCGTCCGTAGTATTAACCAGGGCTGCTGCTGGGCTCGAACCACAAACTCACTCGAAGAACCCCAACCAACTGAGCCACCTCATAGCCATATTCGTTTAGTCGTAAACAACGAAAACGCAAATGACTCCTGACGCATGGGTCCCTATTTGCACACACACGTGGAAGATGAAAACCCCTCCGGTTCAGTCTGCGGCGACGGTCCCCACCACGCAGAAGGGAACCGTGGAGCCGATAACGACGACTCAGTGGCCCGGATTCACAAACACGGAGGAGGAGGAGGCATCGACACAGTCACCACTCCGCTACCCCTGGCGCAATTATCCTGGCTCAGCCACCTCGATGTACAAACAATCACAGCCGCTGCTCTCCGTCAACATGAGCCGGGCGACGGAATGAGAATATGAAGTCTCTGTGAGCGCCGCAGCGGACACACTGGCACGTCATCCGACTGCCGCTGACGACGATTCTCGTGGTGTGGAGGGCGGGAGTGTCGCGGTTCGCCTGCACCGCTACGGACCCGGCGGCCTGAGTTCAATTCCACCAGTGACGAATATCAGAGCCGGTGCTGGGCCTCCCCTAGGTCGACTCAGCCTCAAACGAGTACCTGGTGCGGTGGGTAAACATCGCGACTCGTGAGACGAAGGCGGCCGGGCGCGGTGCTGGCCACCCACCCCCATGTGCTGCTGCTACTCGCTCAGGGCACTTGCCACGTGTCGCCGGTTCGAGGCGGCACGAGGCCCGGGCGGCGTCTTTGCGCTGCGCCGTCGAATGGTGGTCGGCGCATGACAAGCCGGCACATTCTCAAGGACAGTTCTCGCGGACGGCGTTCCCTAATGACGCTAATGCGGCAACGTGGAATGCGATATTCACGCGTCGTGTGCACTTACCAACGAACATGATCCTGGGGTAGTAGTAGCCGTCTGGAGCCATATTCTTGTCTGTTGTCTCAGTCTGTTGGGATCGAGCGCCCACACACAGATACACATGTTATACACATGTTATACACATGTTATGCACATGTACCCCAAGTGACTTAAATAATCGTCATCATGTTTTCTCAGGCTGCTGAGATAACACGCGCACAGATACACATGTTATACACATGTTATACACATGTTATACACATGTTATACACATGTACCCCAAGTGACAGCGAATTATCATCATGCTGTCTTAATCTGCCTGCATAACACAACGACAAAGATTCCCCGTATAGCCTTCGAAGTGCTGTCAGCCAGCACCTGTGAAGGGCGACACGGCACACGGAGGGGAGGGGTGCACAAATATTGTTCGCTCTGGGCTCGCTCCCTTAGGGGCCAGGACCACACGTGGTGCAAAGCATTGGTGGTGGTGGTGAGTGCAGTGGTGGTGGTGGTGAGTGCGGTGGTGGTGTGTGGTGAGCGTGATGGTGAGCGTGGTGGTGGTGGTGAGAGTGGTGCCGAGCACTTTGACGGTGAGCAGAATGGTGGATAGTGTGGTGGTGAGCGTCGTGAGGATGGTGAGCGTGGTGGTGGTGGTGGTGATGATGAACATAGTAGTGAGGGTGGTGGTGAGCGTGATGGTGGTGGTCAGCGTGGTTGTGAGCGTGGTGGTGGTGAGGGTGGTGGTCAGTGTGGTGGTGGTGGTGACTCTGGTGGTCAGCGTGGTTGTGAGCGTGGTGGTGGTGGTGGTGAGCGTGGTGGTGGTGGTTGTGAGCGTACCTGCAGGTTCAGCATGACAAAGTCGTTCTGCGCCAGCTGCTGGAGGTCTTTGTCCTGAGCGAATGTGGCTCTCAGAGCTGGTGACAGTCACACGGCAGCCGTTAATGAATGTGTCTCTCAGAGCTGGTGACAGTCACACGACAGCCGCTAGCGACGCTCGGCGCGAGCTTCCCCGTACATCCCACGCCAAGGCTGGCAGCGCGGTCAACGTGAGCTCACCACCACCACAATCACAGACGCCCCACGACACATCCAAGGATGTTGTTTTACTTAACGCACGAGCAGGGGAGAGAGCGCATTGACACCACGCGTCTCTTTTGCATTCCGATTAGCATGGTTGGCCACGTACGGTGTGAAAGAAGTCAAACGGATCTCCAGGTGTGGCAGCTGCACGGTCACAGTGGCGGTGCCAACCCATCGGGTGGCCCCCAGCAAAAATCACATTTGGGTGGAACCCCTTCGTTCTCTTTATACGATCCGAGTGAGATGTGAGAAGAGATCGAGGCGAGGTACAGACGTGGTGAGAGATAAGAGATAAGTGTAGACGTAGAGACGCATGCCGCAGCGTGAGAAGATGCAGACAGGAGACAGACGCACGAGATCAAGGGGCGGTTTCTACGTCATTCAGCTTGCCACGTTTATTCGGCTCTCAATATGAGCTGACATATTTCAATCACTAAAAACTCAATTTCGTCCGTCAATTCGGGGGCCCCTTCAACTGCTTGGGGCTCCTGAGCTGTCGCCCAGCTCGTCGCCGCGTTCACCTGTGGAGTAGGGACACTCCTCCAGCCAGAAGATGACCATGAGGGGCTTCCTGTCCGTCATGGACTTCTTGAGCCCTTCCTCGTACGTCTGCACCCAGTTGATGGAGTCGCCCCAGCCGCTGCTCAGCGTCTTCGTCACTTGGACTTTCTTGGCATCTTGAGCAGTCGCCACCACGGCGAGCGTGAGCACCGCGCACAGAACCTGGACCTTCATGTCTGCCTGGAAAAAAAAAACTTCAAAGAGCTAACTCACTTTGCCCGAGTGCGTGTGCGCGTGTGTGTGTACACGTGTGGCGAGTGGTCTGCGTGTTGCGATGTACGCGTGGTTGCACGTCTCAGCGCCGTGTGTGCTTTGTTGATCCGAGGGAGCTTGAACGATGTACCGGCTTCAATATATAGCGCCCCTTCGTTAGGGCTCCGTTGGGATGAGTTGGTGGCCCGATGGGGGGGAGCGGGGGGGGGGTGACGGAGCTGTCCAATAGGCGAGTGCCCAGTTGGCACTGGGTACTGGGCAGGGCCCCCCCTTCGCTTGCTCCATCTGGGCCAATGGCTGAATGCCCAGTAGCGGGGGGCACCCCGGAACCCGGGGCCCATCAGGAAGCCCACTCACCCAGGCGAGGGCCCTTGAAGCCATTAGGCCTAATGGCTTGGAGAGGGCTCTCCAACTACTGGGCCAGTGGGGGGGGGGGGGGGGGGGGGGGGGGGGGTGCGAGACATTCATGAGTGAGTTGTTGTCACTGTGTGTCACTGTGTGTAACAACTCACCCTCAAGAGTGAGTGCCGCACTACGCTACGAACCTCACCACCTCGATTCCATTCCCCGGTCATTGCTGACATCGGTGGTAAGCATCCGAATTTGGACTGCCCCTCTGCTCGGTCGACTCCGCAATGTATTAGTACCGAGTGCGGGTGTGTACACATCTCAGCAGTGGGGAGACAAAGGCAGCCGGGCGTGGTGTTTGCCACATCACCCTCTTTTGTGCTGCGCCGGCCTTCATAGGTGTTCGCTAACAGGACTTACTCCAACAGTGTAAGTAGGGCGACACCAGGGGATCACTGTCGCTGTGTAACATACAATGGAAGTCCTCTGATCCGTGGCCCCATTACCCAACTCTCCAATTATCTGCATAATGGGATCTCTTGCAGAGAAGTGCAAAGCCTCCGTATTCGAGAGCAGCCCAATGAAGCAGACACCATAGAGCTACCTCTGAAATGACTTTAATTTACATTTGCTCGACACACAATGACAGTCAAGGACAAGGGCAGTCAAACCAATATTTTACATTTTTAGAGTGGGAAATGTTGATGTTATTACACGAAAGATAGTTATGCCCATTGCTGTAAGCGGATTTTATTTTCACAAAGAGGATTTTTTTTTTCAATGACTGTAATGGCAAAGTTAGGCGTTTCACATTTATTAATATAAAAAAACACCGAAATGTTTTACCGTGGAAGCTTCTCTATCACATCGTCCTTGTGCAAATAAAAAGTCACCGTGAAATGACAGCGAATGAAAGAAGCCATCCGCGGTTATCGCCAGAGAAGTGCACGGATATCATGAGCGAATTGCCTTTGACTGAACGCGTTCGATATTGTCCTATTACATTTTTACTCTTGTTCATGGATACAGGCACGGGAATTTTTTAAAATAAATTACTATTGGTAGCTATGTGATTGGATGAATAATAGCTTCGGATTTTTTTCAGTGGTCTTTTAAATCTTTGATAAGATATATTTACGATAAGTAATAGAGTAATAAAACTCGATTTTCGCTTGTAATTGTAGATGAGTTAATTTCACTGGAGCAATTTCAATTAACCATTGTATAAAGCATGCACACAACACACATCTTACAGCTAGAATTGCTTTAAGTAGGTAACAACGCGGCGATTATAAACCCTTTTAAATAAAATGTCCTTTGGTGATTGAATCCCGAATCTCGTGGGCATTTTGAGCGTAGCTGACCGACGCGTGTGTGGACTGGAAGGCGTCCTCTGCTTGTGATGGACGCGTCCACTTGACACTTCGCTGGGGTTTCACGAGAAGTGCCCACAGGTCGACGCTTGACTCGCGACATCCTGATCGCATGCGGGGTGCGAAGGGGCCTCGAGTTGATGGTGGGCGGCAGGTGAACCCTCGACTCCAGCAGCAGCTGGTCAAGAGAGGTTCCCGACCGCTCGCAAGAGGGGGTTGAGATTTGTTTTCTAGAGGGGTCTGAATTAAAATCTAAATCGGTGAGCAAATAGAGAAAAATATAATGGTGTTCATACATCCGACAATTAAAACGCGGTTTTGCCATAAAGTAGCAACGCTATGAAGTTACGTTATTTTCTTGAACGTATTATTTGTTTGCATACGTACCGGAATGAGACGTTACGGAGAAGTTTTTCAAATGTGTATTGGTCGCTATCACGTCATCGCTTGCGATAACGCACGACTCGTGGCACGCGTGAAAAATAGGAATAGGTTATCCCCATCCTGGCAATAAAACACCAGGTGTTAACATGTTCACACGCCAAATAGAAACCTTTCTCAAGGAATCAAGCACTGCATTAACTACACAATGTAGTTGTGAACTGGCAAAAAAAGATCCCGTGGTGGTGACACGACTCAGGGCACGTGTCCGTATCAATTCCCCTCCACATATTTCCCACGTGTCTCTTTTCTTGAGACGTGATCAAGAAGACGCTGCAGACAATTCACATTCTCGTTTCAATCGTGTAACTTCAGCCCAGAGAACGGTGCTCGTGAATGAGCGGTGGTCTTGGCACAAGAGTGCAATTCGCGGAGTCCGCTGTAAAAAGTGCGACGAATACATTTGAAGGCAGCACTCATTGCACACGCAAAGTGCTTGCCACAAATGAACCACAAATACCTCACTGGTCTCGTCAAGGAGCAAAAACCACCACGCGAACTTCGATCTTCGCAGCGACTTTTGGCGAAGCCATCGAACAAGACGGCCGCAGAAGCGCATCCCGTCAGTGGCAGGCGCTATCATCAGGGCCGGATTAAGTTGGATGGGGCCCCAATGTTGTTGGTTTTGTTGAGGGGGGGGGGTGGGGGAGCCCCTCTGTGTATAATCAATTCCTTGCTCTAACTGTTTCATCACCACCAGCCGTGCCCAATGCCAAACACCCCATGGTTATTTAGCACGGCCATTTCAGTGCCGGCTTGAACACGTGATATATACCACTCGTAGCGATAAACCACCGTTAAAAACGAACGAGCGATTTTAATGCCGGACATTGCTTGGTCGTAATACACATTGTGATGAAATGGCTATAATTACCGCATTAGTATACGATGGGATTTATCACAGTGCTTCAGTATTGCATTTAAACCACTAAGCGGTGGTGGGGGAGGGAGGAGAACACTTACATGCCAAGGCTGCTGGGCTGCAGCACATAAAGCTCCTGCGCCAACCCGGGCCTGGTCTGGGTTAGCCCGCGTTCACTCAATGGCACTACCCAGCGCAGTGAAGTATGGTCGAATAACTCACACCGTGACCAACGCAACGTGGGGAGAGGCTTTAATTCGAGCAGTGGAATATTGACAAATGATGGAAACAATTATATTTACGATTTTTTGTTCTCAAAAAAGCTCTTTGGCGGACGAATGCCTCAAACCACAGCGATTTCTGGGCCAATTTATCCGTCAACTTGGCCACTTTACCTGTCACACACACAACAAGGCAGCATTTCATTCACACATGAAGGCCTCAACACTCATTTGCAGAAGGGTCATGCTTTGCGATTTTGGCACGTGAGTGGAAATGGGAGAAAATTCAGACAGGAGGGAATAACATTACAGATTTCCTCTCAAAGTGGGAGTCTAAAGCAGGGTCAATCTCCGTGTGATGCAGTAACCCTTCCTTTGGCTGTTGGGACCTCAGATCCAGAGCTTGGCCTCAGATATCCTTCTTCCACAGACCACACCCCAGACGTATTCCTATCAGTCAACCGATGTCCATCAACCCTATGCACAATCACTAATTGTCCTGGCCAAACCTGGACAGGTGGCAACCTTGGTCTGAACAACGACGGCTGTGTGCGAATGTTGGGGATGTGAGGAGAGGTTGACACAGCGCACGCGTGGCGCCCCCTTCTGCCTCCTCCCGGCTCTGCAGAGTCACGTGCTCGCTCTGCGTGGAGGCCACGTTGGGGGGGGGGGGTGAGATGCAGAGGTCGCAAACGGGTTTTGATTCCTTACCCGTACCCGGCCGCACCAGGGTCGCAAATGGGTACCCGTTCACTACCCGTACCCGTACCCTACCCGAAATGAGTGACAAACGGTTACTTACCAGTGACTCACGGCCTACCCGTGCCCGTACCCGGCCGCACCAGGGTCGCAAACGGCTACCCGTAGCCGGGTATCGGGTAGGGTACGGGTATCGGGTACCCGGTTGCGACCTCTGGCACTGAGATGACAGGCGCAGTGATGCGACGTTTGCTGATTCAGCACGAGCGCAATGCCGTGCCACCGCTCTCGAGCCAATCGTCGTCCTGTGCTCCACGTCGAGTCTTTTCCACTGCCAGCATCGTCATCGTCATCAGTCAGTGTTAAGCATTATTGTGTTACCGTAGTCTTTGGGTCTTTCGGTGAAAGTGACGTAGATTTTCATTTTTACTTTTATTATTTTATTGTTATTCTTTCTTCTATCTACGTGACTTTACCGAAAGAACCAAAGCAGATGAGTCCCTGCAGTCACGAAAGCTTTAAGTCAACATTGTATTACCATCATTATTTATCACAATAAATAATCGTCATCATCGAACATCATCATCGGTCATCCATCAATAATCAATAATGTATAATCATCAATCCATAATTACTGCAACACTAACATAATCTTTAATTTATATAATCACCACAAACATCACCATTATCAAGTGCTACCACGACCTAACACAACCTACCATTATCAGCACCACCACCATCACCACCACCATCAAACACTATAGGCAACAACACTTGCTAGCATAATTATCATAGTAGGTTTTTACCCTTTTAACTGGTACAAAACTGACACCAGTTAAAAGGGTAAAAACCTACTATTATATTTTGCCACTGGTAAAAGAGATCTCATAGAGCATAATTATCGTTATCAAAATAAACTCACTTCAACCACCACGCCAACATTACTACCAATATTCCCAACACCTTCACCCTCAACACCATCATCAACACCACCATCATTATTGCCATCATCAGTAACCACCACCACCATCACTGCCATAATCAACACCAGCACAAATATTGCCATTAGCAACAGCACCACCATCATTTCCACCATCAGTACGACCAGCATCAGCACCACCAGCACCATGTCTGCCACTGTAATCGCTGTTGTGCTACATCTGCCTCGGTGTCTAGTGACGCACAAGGTCTCTTGTGAACAATTCCCCTCGTGTGTAATGCTCAGTGTCGTCAAATGTCCAGATCCTTCCATCACAGACATTGCCCTGATGCCACCCTCGCTTCATTTGGGAAACAAATAATCAGTGATGCTCCATATGTTCACTTTCCGATTGGGTTAAAACAAAACAGGACTACAGTGGGAATAATTACATGGCACAATACTGGAGGAGGGGAGAGCTGCTTGTAAACACATTGTCCTCAGTGGTGTATCTTATTTACTTTAGTACGCAACTGAAAACAAAAGTCATGTTTCACGGCCCGAGCAGCACCGACAGATTTCGTCCTGGGAAAACCGGGACAGGTGGTGAATTCACCTGCCCATGATGCTGGTGATAGGCAATACTGTAATGGAAAAAACAACATTTGTGTGTTCTATGAAAGGTGTCGTCATGCTAAGTGTCGCACAGCGAGAGAGGGCACGGGGTATATAAATAGCCGTCGACCGGTTCCTGCGCACGAGGTAACGATGTGTCAGCGGCAGGGGAGCGCTGCCGAGTCGTCTATTGCCGCAAACACGAAACTGGAAAAACAGAGACGCCGGACAATGCGGCCGCACAGACGAGCCTCGGCAAGCTGGCTGCAGGGAGCCAACTAAGACACCCACACATTTGTCCCATTCATAAGAAATGTGCCAAGGTGCACACACACACACCGCCTCCAAAAGACACTCTGCTCTTGAATAATCTATACCGCCTCGATGCGTTTACAGATTATGTTCCCGTAAAACAATACTCGGCAGATGCCTTGGGAGGCATGAAGGGCATCTACATTCAAGGCCACATCCCTACCTCTTACATTTATTTAAGTCACCTTGAACTACCTTTTGTGACTCAGCCTCATGGGAGCTGTTCTTCTCAAAATGTCGTCAGCCATGTCGCCATGTGTTGCACACTCGAAATGAAGGACGTGGGCAGGTGCTCCAAATGGAGGGCAAACACACTTATCGTGGTAATCTGTAAAATTCGACAGCACGTGTGTCACACGCAGCAATCCTCAACCGAGTGGCCATTAACCACGTGACTGGTGCACAGGTCAGGTGACTCAATAACCCTGCCAGCCACCTACAGGCCCGACTCGGTATCGCACGCTGCGTGTGTGTGGACACGTGTGTAGTGGGGTGGATTCGGGAGACGTCGGAGACGGTTCTTGGAGGCAACACTATTTATTAACACCACGCTCGGCAGTACAGTCCCAGAACACTCGGGGCTACGGTCCTCCTACACCGCTGCCTGGGGAGGCACTGCCTCCAGGCTGACTCACCGTGACACAGGACTAGACTCAGGGTCCTCCGGCTCTGGGTGCCGAGGGGGAGGCGATTCTAACTCGCCCTCGCCAGGGTGCGAGTTCCGACCACTGACCCACTGGACCCGGCCCTCACAAGGACGTCGGGCCAGAGGTTCCCAGGGTCTCACCACTGAGGCGCACATAGTCCCTGACGAGGGCAGCGGGGCTCGGGGTCTCAGGGTGCTATCGAGCTGCTCTTCGGCTTCTGTCTTCAACTGGTCCCGAGCCTGGAGAGAGGTCCGCCTTTTATACACCTGCCAACCGAGGGGCGGGGCCCCGGGGGATCCCAGGACACCCCACAGCCCATTGACGCCCCTACACGTGCATCGATGTACTGGGCGGCACAGAAGGACCTTCACAAAACCACACTTTACTCCATTGCTGCACAAGGACACAATTAAGAGTGGTCCATTCCGAATGTGCCACACATAATTAAATCCACTACTGGATGACATCGTGCGATGTAACAATCCACCCAGCGGCCGCGCACGAGCCGATTTCAACGCTCCGTCTCCTGCGTGGACGTCGCCTTGGGACGCGATCGGTTCCGTGGCTCTGCCACTCGATTACTATTCCATAGCTGTCACCCCCTTATCAGTAGTGGCCCCTACCTTGTTACAGACCGATTCAGACCTTATTGGTCACCCAGTGTCCCTTGTACATCTCAACGTTCATCCTACCAAGTCCCATCACAAGGGACAAACACAAACAAATAGATAAAAACTCACTTTTTGGCCGTATTAAAATGGCTGTTTGGCGTATGGACCTGAAAACTCAATTTCCCTGTACAAGAATACGGGTAAACTGTATGGGTTGATAGCTCTGCTATTCATGACTATCGGCCCAAAATCCCCTTCTAGGCGACGTTCACTGCCCAAACTCCGCTTACATTCCCTTACAGTTGGGATTATTCTCATTCTAACCTACATGTTCTATCATGCATGTCGTAGGTAAATCATAATATAATACAAATAGTCCTATAGAACTCAGCACCTAACACAGCCCCAATTATCCTGGAAAAAACTAACCGGTTGTTTCATTATACCCGGGGAACCTGTACACAAGACAGTAGAGTATTGTATTTCGACAAGCTGTCACTCGCATTCACGTATGGTAATGACATTTAATATACAAAAGACAAAGAAGGTGCCTGGCAGTCTGCCGGGGTGAAATGTTTCGCATCGAGTGGCGGTGGGGCAGAACCACCAATGCTCGTCCACCTTTGTCTCAGCAGCTCTGAATGTTGACGACGTCAGACTGGGTACTCGTTGTCGGCCAAGTCTACCCAGGGTTGCTGCAGAAGTTAAAAGGCAACCCAGAGGTCGGCGGTTCGACCTCCCGGCGCGGCAGCTGAAACAACGATGCACGTTTTCTTAAAACCCCTGACCCCTGACCTCTTCCCCAGCTGCACGAATGGACACGCCGCAGTTCGGTCGATCGGCAGGTCGCGTGCAGTGGGGTAACACGTGGGTATGCCCACCTCTTCCGAGACGTCAGGCCAGCATGGAAGAGTAGGCCAAAATATACTCGAGAGGGGCTCTCTCGACTTCAATCGTGGGGAGATCATTCTGCCAGCAGTGGACGTCAGCATGTAATTGCAGCGCTGCACTTTTACCTGTATCATTTGTAGAAATTTCGTCCGCACCGTACATAGCCAACCGTGCCAATCGGAGGTGTGGGAGGCCCCAAGCTCCGATCGAATACCATTTGCCACCAGTTCATGGGCAGGCATGAAACCCAGGTTACCATACACAAAACAAAGGTTCCCCGTATAGCCTCAACACACTTGTTGAAGGCCGGCACGGCACACGAGGTGGTGGGTATCCAGCACCACGCCAAACTGCCTGAGCTTCCCCAGCGTCGATGTTTACACACCGCACTAGGTACCGACTTCAGGCTGAGTTGACTTAGTGGAGGCCCAGGACTGGTTCAGAAAATCCCTCACTGCTGCTGGTGGCGATGAGCAGGAATTGAGGTGGGGACCCAGGGTTCGTACAGCAGCACTCGACCGTTCACCACCACTTCACACACACACACACATTGAGCGGATCTCCAGTCTTACAGTTTGAATAGTTTATATTTATTTTTTAACAAACATTTTACGTGAGTTTGGTATTTTAATTCCAGTTTGAAAAATAAGCATTCTCGACCCAAGTATTCTGCCAGTGGTATGTGCCGTTCAAGTTTTATTAACCGTTTCCTTTTTCGGTCGAACAAGATGAAACAATACAATACTGTGCTACAAAACAACATCCACAATGTATTCATGAGTATTCACAACGACACGGTTATGCTCATTCAGAATAAAAGTTGTACAAAAATAACAATGCAAATCTGCCGTAAAACAATAACCGTGCTAATGTCCACAATTGTTTAATGACCTTTTATTTTAGATAAATGTATCGATGCATGAGTACGTTACACCAAACACACAGGTTCAACGGTTTTAATAAGGATCAGCTTATAGTTATCCAACACAAATGTGCCAATAAACAGGATTGATACACGTTTCAATTGTAAACAATTATATCAGCAGCATATAACATAAATCCGGTATGTTCTTGCCTTTGATAAATGTCGACACGGAACAGAGGACGCGCACAACGCACCAATGTCGCGTAACTCGGAAACGCAAATCGGTCTCGTCGCCCGGGTTGCCGCGATATTGGCGATGTCCGTGGGGGAAAAACTCGCCGTCCGTTTCGCAAAAATATCGTGTTAAGTGCGTAAGAAGAACGATAATCGCGATAATGTCCCGGACAATGTTTATCGAGTAACAATAATTGAAGGCGATGATAACCTCATTAAATCAGCGCTTTGAATATCGGTGGAAGTTGACATTGCTTTCGTAGTTATTATTCGTTTATGTTTTGTAACCGACGGTGGGCGCGTTGTACGCATCGTAGATTATAAAGTTGCAGAGGGGAGCAACTGTTGCACCCATGGCGGCACTCCACGGGAAGGGGAGGAGAGTCACGGATATGACGAATGGGAAGAGACAACGGAACCCGGGAGAGGGAATGAGAGAAGATACATACTGGGCCATGAGATGACAAGGATGGAAAGGGAATGGAAAACATGTGAGCAAAGGGTCAGGGGAGATGAGCATGGGGAGGAAGAGGGACTCGAAGCTGCATGGTGACTTACAGGAAGCTTGAGCTGATGCACAGAGATTACTAGACTGATGACAGCTTGGTTGAGTGAATTGCAGTTGAAAAACTTTTTCGGTAAATCTTGAATCCTACTTAAAGGCGAAAAAGATGTTAAACAATCGCAAAATTATGGGAAGCTGATATCGCGATAATTGTCATGTCGTGAACATTCAAATTCTATCGTATCGTGTTGTGAAACATTATATCACGGCAACCCAACTCATTGCAAACAAAATGATCTTGTCTTTGATAATAGAAATAACTTAAGGCACATTCACATTGCTCATTTGATTTTGCAAAAATCTGCCTATAAATCCAGAGGTCAATGAGTTAAAATGAATCCAATACTCACGCAATTAATTTAAAACACAGTACGTCTTACGAACTATTGCTTTCAAGCCAGCTGTTAATGCCAATTGTTGTTAACTTGGGATAGTAAATGTTATCATTACAGGTTTACTTAAATCATGCTCATTTCTAAAAGTTGTCCTCTACTGTCCTTTACGAGCAGAACTATGCAACAGCCAAAAGGTGAAGTGGTTTTCTGCCCAAATGAGCATTAAGGCATCGGTGTTCATCTCTCGGTGACAGCCCTGAGTCAGTGCTGGCGATTCCATGTTCTTATGATGGTGGTCGTATGTATGTTGAACTTCTTTCGCGCCGTACATAGTCAACCGTGCTAATGGGAGGTGCGGGCGAGTGTCTCCGTTGGACAACCACCGTTGTTGGTTGTTGACCTCCCAACACAGTGGGGGGGGGGGGGGGGGAGTCATTTGTATCGACCCGAGGGATGAAAGGCCGAGACAACCCCCCCTCCCCTCCCCCCCACCAACCAGGATTTGAGGTCACGACCTTCCAATTGCGAGCCGCTTGGCTCTCCCGCTGAGCCACCCGGCCGGATCGTAATCATTACTTAACGGTTACTTTGAAAGCCTCATTTATTTAGAAAGGGCAGAAAACGACGTTTCATGAGAGGAGCCAAAATACAAACGGCATACTGTATAAATTATATATACAGTATACAAGATTAACAAAATGGTTGTGCACAATTTCTGCATTTATTTGCTGATGTATAGGGGGCTAAATACAATTAGATTTCGTTCGCTTACATTTGTGTAGAAAAATTGTGTTTCGTCGTACAGACTCACATCTGCGACAATATTAACAGCTTCTTGCGCAATAGTTCCCTTAAAGAAATTAAACAACCCAATTCTACGGTCATAAGAATTACCATACATAAAAATGGTAGACTCTAATCTCAACCCAATGTGTCACAATACGCTTCCTTTTTTATTCATTAATCCGCTGACAGGGTTGCGTTAATTAAGACGCCGGGTGTATGCGCACAAGGAATGTGTTCCTCCGCTCTGCTGGCCTCAACTGAACCCAGGTGGAGCCAAGTGCGCAGTGAAGCCAAGGGTGTGGTGGTGGTGGTAGTGGTGGTGGTGGTGGTAGTGGTGGTGGTGGT
>CM025629.2:682974-711082 GCA_014621495.2 Entosphenus tridentatus | reverse complement strand
GGGGTGTGGGTGGGGGGTGTGCGGTGGGGCGGGGTGTATGGAGGGGTTGGGATGGGGTGTGTGGGATGGGGTGTGTGGGGTGTGTGGGGGGAGGGGTGCGGGGTGTGTTCCTGTGTGGGGGTTGGGGAGCGGTGGTGCAGCGGTTAACGTGCAGCGCTGGGCACCCAAGTTCGATTCCCGCTCACGGCCAACACCAACACCAGTGACGAATATCTGAACCGGTCCAGGGCTTCTCCTTGGTCTCAAATGAGTACCTGGTGCGATGTGTAATAAACATCGCCACTGGGGAGACAAAGGCGGCCGGGCGTGGTGCTGGCCACTCAACCCCCCTCGTGTGCCGTGCCGGCCTTCGCGAATAGAACTTGCCCCAATAGTCTGTTAGAGGCTATACGGGGGGGGGGGGGGGCTCTTTGTCAGTTCAACACGCAGTAGGCGTTCACGACCAATATCATCCATAATATTGCTTGTTTGGGTTAAATCGCACAACTATGAATGTGTCGTTAAACTCGCCACCACCCGACACAGCCAACTAGTAAGGTTTGTCACGTGAACAGAACGTGGCAATTCGTCACTAGTACAGCACTAACCGGTGTGTTGGACAGCAAAGCCACAACATTTACAATCTGAGTACGACGTTGCACCAGCAATTACAACCAGCTTCATCAGGCGGACAGCAGACAGATGTATTAGGGATTCTCTGTGTTTGGAGTCTCAGGTAAATCTAAAGCTTCCGTCGGTTTTACTTGAATTTCTGCAGATGTTTTAGTTGTTCATTAACGCTGCTGATATTGTGCACTTCCAGAAGGAGGCCGTGTGAAGCTGATTGTGCACATTTTAGTTTTATACGGAGAGACGGGTATAAATGGAAGTGATGTAGCTCGTCTCGTTTGTTACGAGCATTCTCCACAACGACGTTTTTATTTTGTGTTGTGCGGTTTAATTTGGCCCTAATGTTGGTTTGTCTCTCACGGTGGCACCTGGGCTATATGTCGCGGCCCCTCTTGCCCGATCACACGAGTGCATACATGTTGTCGTTCCTTGACACTGTTGTTGAAAACAAACCTCATTGTGGTTTTCAAGGGGGCCCCAAATGGAAGCTTTGGCCACTAGGGATGGGCTGGAGGGGTCCAAGGCTCCCCTGACGCTCGTCCCGCTGCTGGGTTATTGCTGCTTCAAAGTCGGGCCCGCATCTTCAAGTGAAGTCTCTTATCTATATGTGGCACTTCACGAGCATTGGTTCAAGTAACTCGGTCAACTTGGAACTTTTGGGCCAATGTTGCGTGTCTACTGGGAGGCCCGACTGCTGATGAGACACTGCCATGTCAGCAGCGCTCCAGAGTTTGCCCGTATTTAATCAATGCTCCATATGTCTTCATCATTGTTGTGGGTATACGATTGAACAAATTGAGTAGAATAATGCATGAGTTGCTGTGCTTGCATAACGTTGTGTTTGTTATATAAGTGTGTTTTTAATTGAAATAAACTTGGCAGCACAGACAGGAGTCGAACTTGACTTGAGAGCTCTGTGACAATGAGGACCCTGTAAGAAGGCCTTGAGGTTGACTCACAACGTGCCTGAGACATCCCCTCCTACAGCTGCTCGTTATCGTCATCAGCTGCGCCTTACCAGGCACGGAGCACGAGGCCAAACACTGGAGATTAACATTGATGGCCAAGCTGTGGAGGTCCAATACACACTTGCAAGGTCTCCTCCATTGCCTCACAAGAGCGAGATAGCACTGCTTTGCCATGGGTAAGATCAGATGAGAACTGAAGTCATCTAAATGTACACATTGGTCAAATCACGATGTTAGAATCTCCACGCATGCCACCGCTGAACTGTGGGCAGACCAGCATTGGCTGCGTCTCTGCGTGGTCCAGGGGCCCGAGGGGAATATCTGGTGGCATTGGAGAGCCGCTCCATCACGAGACGCGTCCCTACGCCGTCAAGACAAGGAACGAATAGCGGAAGGCAGTGAAGAAGCAGAAGAGGGGAGCTGTCACACAGCTGTAACGAAGTGCAAGGAGCCATAGAGGAGCTTTCAGGAGTCGAGCAGGTGAAACGATACAGCAGTGGAGCCGTTTGTGCGATGTATCTGAAGATGTCCCGTTGCGGCAGAGTGACCGCACGAAGAAGTCGTTGGTGAATACGTGGAGACAAGCACGGCCCAAGGAGGAGATCCGTAGCAGAGAGAGAGAGAGAACACTGACTGAACTGAACTGTGGCAATCGAGTTCTTTGTCGTCACCAACACGAGCTAAACAGTGACTTTACAACGACAAATCAGTGGGCTATCATCACGGTGACTGTGTGTGTGAGTGTCCAGCTGTCACCTGGCGGGGAGAGAGTGCTGTGCTGTCTCCATCCACGAGGAGATCACGTGTCCACACTTCGTCGGAGTTCAGCACCGATTGAAACAGCTGCTGATACTGCCAGCTGATGTTGCCTACTGATGCTGCCAGCTGCTGCCAGCTGCTGCCAGCTGCTGCTGCTGATGCCAGCTGCTGATATCAGCTGATGCTACCGGATGATGTTTTTGCTACTGATGCTGCCAGCTGCTACTGCTGCTGCTGATGTTGCTACTGATGCTGCTGCTGATGTCAGCTGCTGATGCCAGCTGCTGATGCCAGCTGCTGGTACCAGCTGCTGCTGCGAGCTGCTGGTACCAGCTGCTGCTGCGAGCTGCTGATGCCAGCTGCTGCTGCTGCTTGAGCTGATTCTACTGGATGATGCTGCCGGCTGCTGCTGCTGCCAGCTGCTGATGCTGCTAGCTGCTGCTGATGCTGCTAGCTGCTGCTGCCAGCTGCTGATGCTGCTGCTGATGCTGCCAGCTGCTGGCTGTGTCGCTGCGGTATTGTGCCATGAACGTGGAGCCGCTCCGCACCGGAGGAGTCATCGCGCACAACGACCCCAGCAGGCAGGAGAAGCCGCCTGCTCGTCGACTTTGACGAAGGACACCACCAGACTGGGCTTCAAGTCCATCCATCAATACGCATCACAGCTACTTCGGGTCTGTGGTTCCAAGTCTGTATTGATGTTGAGTCTACTTTTGGTATTAGTTTTTGTATGTTGTTCACTTTCACATACAGAGCGTTGCCTGATTTATTTGCTGTTTAATTCATACCAATACCTTCGTAACAGTATGATACATTATCCCGAACACCGGTTGCATACTAAAGACTGGTATTCTGGTTTTGAATTAAAAAAAAATACTGCTCACATCAAAGTGCTGCTCCCGTGTGTGCTTTACCAGTTTTGTATCCGTAGATTACCGTCATCATTCAATGATTTCCTCGACAACAAAGCACTCAAATCATTGACAGTTACCAATTGGAATGACACCTTTCAGCAGCATTCAATTCTCAATAATCATAACGACAAGTTCCACAGCGATGTAACATGGTGAGCCATTCACAAGCGCACTGAACAAACGACAAAAAAAAACATTAAACAACAATCACGAGTCTGTTGAAATAGTGAGAAGAAATATATGAAGTGTGAAAAGTGAGTTTTGAGTGAGGTTTCGAATTACAATTTGGCCAATGACTCAGTGTCTACGGCAAGCGGGAGCATGACTATTCCAGCCACGTGGGCTGGCAATGAAAAAAACGCGGTAGCCAAACCCCTTTGTTTTGTCAGGGGCACACACACACAGAGGGGTCACCGTGCTACGCACAGGCCAGGCGACGTCAGGACCCACTGGGGGACCCTGACTCACGCAGGAGTCGGCGAGACACTGGCCGGGGTGGTTGGCCACTCCACCCACCACCCAGTGCCTTGTCGCCTGGCAGACAAAGTGTGAACGCCACACGCGGCAAGTTCTGCGGCCAGAGACGCCTGCCGCCATGCAGCGCGACGAGTCACATCGGGGCACACGACCACTGCACCACAGAGCTACTCGGAGTGGTCCAGAGAGCCACTTGCACACGAGGTGATCTGATCGCTGCATCTCCACGATGGAGGTCCTCTCACGTGTGTGCCTTCCTTTGGCTGTCATTCCGTCACAAGTCGCGACCATCGGTCTGCACCGCTTTAAGCGGAGTGTCCTGCCTGTCAAGATGTCTCTGACTGCACGTGTTGTCTTATCCGTAGGCACCTCCTTCTGTCTCTCAGTTTAATTACAAGCATGCACCTTTCTGCATTTATCTGTGAACATTTCAGTTTTTATTACATTTACTTTGTGAATTTCCACGTTTCCAATCCATATGTTCTAGAATGTTATGTTAGCCGATTGAAAACGTTGTACTTTAGGAACGTTGGTGTGTTGCTTTTCAATTAACTTTATAAAACAACTCCCGCTCTGCTTTATTCATCTCTCTATAGCCACGCTTTTCTCCCAATATGCTTTCAATAATATTCTACAATTGAGGTTTCAGAAAATGTTTTTTATAGTGCTGATGAGTAGGCTTGCTCAAAGCCGTATCTTATTGCCTGACTCTTCTCATTGTTATGTTTGCTGCTCTCTGTATGTAATCTTGCTGTAACAATTCATTTTTGTACGTTATTTGAATTACTTCTAAATGCTTATTTGAATTAAGGCCTTGTGAGAGCGATGGGCAACTCTACGGAATTACTGTGGACATCATCAAAGAAGCAGGCCTACCTCTCACGGTCATAGACCTCAATGGTACAAGGGGGCAATATTGTCGGCGATCGTTTCAAAGTTGTGGCTCAAGCACTGCGGCACGGAGAGTGGCGTAGCAAAGTGAAGGTGCCGAGTGGTAAGGAAGGCAGGGGGTGGAGGGAGCTTGAGCCATGGACCTGCCTTCTAGGTAGACGACTTGAGGTGACAAAGATCAATCGGAGTAGCGAGGTGTTTGTGATTTTTTTTAGTTAATCTAAAAACTGAAAATCTGGCTTAGATACGACATTTATGATTATCCAAAAGGTTTTTAGGTTACATTAATCCGAAAATTGTTCATCACTTGAAGTGACTGCTTCCATGACACCACGCCAATGCTATTCCCACCAAAACACGTGTTACATGACGTCGGCTGACATTTTTATTGGCACGAAGACCCCCCTTATACTATTCCACAAGAACAACAACAACGGCCATTCGCCACTAAGTGTCGGTGACGTCTCCACGACAATTGTGCCATGCTAGGTGCACTTTTAGGCCACGTGAAGTGTCGAAGGACCGCTGGCAGGAGGTCACAAAACAGATCCAGGGGCCACGGTTTGACTGAAATGACTGGAAGATGCACCACCTGTGCTCCAAACTTTGCTAACTTTATGCACTTTAGCCGCTCCGCTCGTTGTTGTGAGCGTCGCTCCTCTGTCCTCCATTACTACTGGAGGGCGATTGCCTTCAACTCCCCTAGCAGCGTCCTTCACAGACCTTCTGCGGAGATGGCAATCTGACACTGCTGGTAGCAGTCAAGTAAGCACGTACATTTATAAACACGCAACCCGTTTACACGAGGTTATCCACATGATTTGAACATACGAAATTGGCCTTAAATATCAAAACTTCCAAACCAGAAGCATATCACCATAATTAATGCTCGGCTCGGATTCAGACTCCAACAGCCAACATGACTGCGGGCACCATGGCTGGCCATTGCACCCACGTGACCAGCGTTGTCGTGCATTGCATTATCCGCTTTTCCCTGCGTGTAAACTTCTGCACACATTATTTTTGTGTGCACATGCATACCACTGCAGCATAGTTACAGTAAACACTCCAGATCAGCTCTCATAGCCTTTGACGTGCTCTCGGAATGTTAAGTATCCTAACTGTAGTTGCATGTTATTGTACTTCACATCATAACCTGTTAGGCAACTGCAAGCTAGATCGGTGCCTTATTTTTTAATTAGTAAAAGCTGTTGACTAAGACCACACATAGTTGTGGTTTAAACAACCCAATTTCTTGCGGTTTGACATTCTTCATCGCACATGTTTTAATGTGTCCTCAACTCATATCAACTACCATAGAAAACCTCACAGAGTGTCAAGACTCATTTATAATACTTGTTTTTTTATAAACCTTTCGTAGAAGTGTAGGGTGTACCTTGCGTTCCAACCGTAGTGCCTTATACCGACAAGCTGCACTCAAAGTCGGCCTAAAAGTGTTCTGGAAAATATCGAGGGTGAAAATAATCCCTGCAGAGTTTGCACATTGACTACGATCTGGTACAACAATCTAAAGTAATTTTCTGTGTGCATCATGCCTTTCAACAGCATTCCATTCTCAATAATCATCACGACAAGTTCCACAGCGCTGTAACGTGGCGATCCATTCACAAGGGCGATGAACAAACGATTAAAAATATATATTCAACGAAGAGTCATCATTCCGTTGCTTCGAGAGGTAATACATGTAGTGTGAGAAGTGCATACTGAGTGAGGTTTCGAATTTGAATGATTCAGTAGCAAAGCCATCCCAGGTGCGTGGACTGGCAACGGAAGAGCGTGGGGGTAGCCAACGCCCTTTTTTTATTTTAGGAGCACACACACACAGAGGGGTCACCGTGCTACGCACAGGCCAGGCGACGTCAGGACCCACTGGGGGACCCTGACACACACAGGAGTCGGCGAGACACTGGCCGGGGTGGTTGGCCACCCCACCCACCACCCAGTGCCCTGTCGCCTGGCAGACAAAGTGTGAACGCCACACGCGGCAAGTTCTGCGGCCAGAGACGCCTGCCGCCATGCAGCGCGACGAGTCACATCGGGGCACACGACCACTGCACCACAGAGCTACTCGGAGTGGTCAGCCATGGATCTATAAACTCACTGAGGCAGAGGGAAGCATCAAGACGTTTCAAGCTTTTAAGTGTGGCCCTTCTTTATGGAAAAATAAAAACATTCTACGTATTTTGTAAGAAAAAGTGGGCGAAATACCAATGTTCAGGATCTCAAGGATGTGGCATTAGTTTGAGTCTTGAGATTGCTCAGCCACAATGTTGATGTGGTCTGAGGCCACTGCTGATGGCACTGATAAGTATGTGAAAAGACGCGCCTAAAGTTGATGCAGGTGTTCTGCAATGCGTGGTCGTCATCATCATACTCCTGATATTAAAAATCAAGCGACGCTCACGCCTAGGTAAATACATTAAAACATCCGTTATAAGCAACAGGATCATCATCATTATAGTCAGCAGCCATGATCAATCCACTGCTGGATGAATGTCTCCCCAAGCTGCTACCAAGAGAGGACATCAGTGGTGAAGCTTCATTGTACTTCGTCGTGGTTTCCGAACGGGTCCATACCACGTCAAAGGCGGTCTCAACAGCCCATCCACGCTGCACATATCATATCATGCTCTCTTGAGGACAGAAGTCATATTTAGTGCACTTACCTGGCAGCACGGCAGCGTGCTAATTCCACTCTTTGTTTGTCTATGCGATACACGGCAGTTTCGTAGTTGTTACATTGCTCCGATTGTCACGAAGCAATGCACTGCTCTCCAGCACTGTGCGTGCTGCCGTGATGCGATGCCATGTCACGTACCACAGTAATCGAGCGTGCTCATTGGGTATAATTCCTAAAATAAATAATGACCGCTTCTCTCCCTCTCGATGTTTTACAATACCGTGCTCTGCAGTGACACGTTCTGAATATGCAGCCAAAGAGAAAATAAATATATAACTGAAGTCATTGTGAGAAAAAAATACACCCCACGTCAGCTCATTTGGCTGATACACATTCATTGGCTGTGAGCAGTGCGACTGAGAACACGCGTCTGTCCGAAGGGAGTGAATTAGCGGGGCAGTGGAGCATTGACCACGCCGCAACCAACACGTGTCCCCTAGACTGCTGCGCGTGCCTCCCTCCCGGCGCTTTCAGAACCCCGCAGCCACGGACGCGAACGCGCCGCATCCAAAGCAGTCGAATCTGGGCACGACGGGAATGCCCCCATCGCCGCAGCGAAACGAGAGCGTGCCGGGCCCTAGAACAGCGACTGTACCACCCCCACACGGCACCCCGCAGGAAGCAGACAGCCTCTGTGCGCAGTGCGCAATCCACCAGCGAGTTCGCGTGGAAGTCCGCCGTGTGCCGCTGGTCTTAGCCACGTCCTGCTCCAGCTGCCCCGACACCGTCGTCTGTCTCCTGCCCGCCACCCGCCGCCGCCTGCCAAGTTGTGCTCAGCGCGCTCACATTGACGACTCGAGACAAAGAGGGCCCAGCGCGCTGCTTGCCCCAGTTTTGTTTAAGCCGCGTGAAGTGGACTCGCTGGGGACGCGTGCCTAGAATGGACGATGGAGCAGACCGGTGGACACGGCAGCCAAAAGGGGAGAATTCCACCCCGCGAGGACGACCAAGAGAGAGATGGAGCGATTAGATCGGCTCGTGTGCAGGCGACGGATTCTGCCATCCTAGGACTGAGAGTGTGGGTGGGACTTCATCCAGCAGTGGATAGAGCTTGCATTGTTTGCAATAATTTACGGGTTTTTATTTTATTTTAACGAATAGATTGTACGTACAGGAGTCGAATGACTTGCTTTGTCAGCAGTAGCAGCAGCGCTGCGTAATTATACATTTGCGTCAGCGTGACACGATGGCATCATCAAACGATGCAGTCATCTTCTTCTTCTTCGCTGGAGGTTTAAATCCCCAACGTGAGTGATCAGCAAGCGGAGAGCTGGGCACGAATTCCCGGCGCGTCAACGTTTGACAATCAGTCTCCGCGCCACTGGACGGGCAACACACAAATACAGAAGACCCCGAAGCGGTCGCTCTATCGGGGAAAGTGTGTGGGCCGGAGGACAGACGTCCTCTCTCTCTCTCATCTCTCTCGTTCGGTGGCTTTGAACAATAGCTCTCAAACTCACGGCTCTCACAGCCAGGAAGTAAATGCTGTGGCTTTGCTCTCCAGCACACAAGCGGTGCGCTGTACTCGTGACGAATTGGCACGTTCTGTTTACGTGACAACCCGTATTAATTGGCTGTGTCGGGTTTTTACGACGCATTTATATTTACGCGATCTCACCCAACACAAACACCTATATTATGGAGCCAAAATGTGATCTCACCTCCCACTGACGCCCATAATCATTCTGTGTGCATAGGCAGCAGCAGCAGTAACAGCACTTGTGTGCACACTCGTGATGCGAGTGGCGGCAAGTGGCTGCTGCTGTTGATGATGATGGGGGCACGAGAGGCTTGCCGTGATGTTCAGGATGTGATCGGGTTTCGCGATACGACAGCGATTGCGATATCACGTCGCCATGACTTTGTGTCGGTGTGTTCACACGTTTCAGTGCACCGCGTTTGTGTGCTGATGTTCTCCCAGCATGGACGTAAAGGCGACTTAAACGTTCTTCAGCTGTAGGTCACTCAACGCATAAAGCCAGTCACCAGTACGTCCCATCATTACAACCCACTCTGCTCATGACGCACACGCTGGCAGTTACGCAAGGCACGCTACCATGGCATCATCATCATTATCAAATCAAACTATTACCGAAACGACTACGTCACGTACTGTAATTGCCAAGCCATTCAAATGAATTGGAAACATTAAACGGGAAACAACTTCAATTGGCGAATTAGTTTTTTTTCTCACAGTCATCTTACTCGGGAATTGAATACTGTACAGTGCGAATAAAAACATGAAAGGGGCCAATGGTGAGATCCTCTGATTAAACAAGTCAAGGGGAAAAGTGCCGTACCAGAGTCATTCATGTATGACATTTACAAATGTCTCACTGCTGCGAAGCGTGCTCCAAACATTGCCTTGGGGAAGTTTGGTCGCAGAGATATTGCCGTGGTAAGAATGCATAATGAATGTGTTTACCAGATGAGAATTATTAGCTTACAGGGCTGGATCATAGCTGCTTCTACCAATGATTAACACAGACAACTCCGCTCGTCCTTTTACTTGTGAGTGGCACGTGGACAGATTCACGCTCAACGCCGTGCCCGTGTTTCCCCCGTGATTGCTTCAACACGACGCCGTCTCTCGTTTGGACGGCCGAATGTTCCTGTGATCAGCGCGCCCGCCACTTGGCCGCACGAGACGTCTCCACGGTGGGATGATGATGATCCCCGCCACGGAGTGTCACTCTCGCCAAGTTGGCTCAGCGTTGGCCATCAAAGGCGCCGTCGCGTTTCTGGTGTGTGCACGTGGGGCCATTGTGCGAGCAAGACGCACGGCTACAATGAAATAGCACATTGTGAGAAGTACTTGTCAATTATTTGTAACTAAATAAGTCACTGAACGTGAACAAGTCACTGTTCATAATGAGCACTGTTATTCAGGTCGCGCTGGCAAAATAGGTCATGTTGTTACATCGGGCACTCCCCTGAGTAATTAAAGGATGACCCACAACATCGTACATTCCAATACACACACACAAACATAAACAAACTGTTATGAGGCCAATATGCATTCACTCATTCAGCGGTGAACAGATAATAATGCTACTGCAGCTGCTGCTAATAATGTTAAAACAAACACAATGCAAACAAAAAACACAACCTTACCATAGTCAACTTTTTTTAGTCAGCAAGAAAAGCATCCGGCATCAGTGCCATCGAAGAGTAAACAGAATACTTTTATCTTTTAAAGGCAAAGAAAAACAAAACAAAAGCCCATCCACACTTGTAGTGGCAGCTCTCTGTCAAAACCCTGGCTCAGAAAAAACCCACCCACCTTGACACAACACAAAGTTGTGAGTAAAACGTCTCGTGGTTGTGGCGTGGTTGGTGGTGGTGGTGGTGGCGGCCGTCACAGCGTTCTGGCCACGTGGTTGTGGTGTGGTTGATGGTGGTGGTGGCGGCCGTCGCAGCGTTCTGGCCACGTGTGCCACCCACCCAAAACCCCGCCTCTGGTGAGGTCCTCCCGCCTCCGTTGGGGATGTGGTGAGAGAGAGAGAGGAGGGGGGTGAATTCCTCGGGTCCAAAACCATTGGTCGGGAACGGCTCCCCACATTGTCATGTCCGGGCGGCGCAAGACAGCAGTGCGATTGTGGCCATGGCACACAAACCACTGTCGTCTGCCCCTTCAACCGAGCCGGAGAGGAATGGCAAAACGACACCAACGAACTCTCTCCCGAAGCCCTCTCGTCGCGGCGAGCAGAGCTCGACACGAAGCTCGCTCTCCTGCACACATTGCTGCCACCATCATACGCAAGACGAGAGTGTCAGGGTTGGGTTGGCTTCAAGTGCTTAGCAAAGCCGTGGCCAAACCAAGTGACGGGCGCCATCCGTTGCGTGCAGGCAGGGGCTGGATTAAGTTTGACCGAGCGGTGGGTGGGGGGCTGGCGCAGTTGAAGTTGTTTTTTTTGGGGGGTGAGGGCCCACTGTGTATATTCAAACTCCCTTCCATTTATACGTTATATAGATATGTTTGTAACGAGCACGCATCCCCAATGTCAAACGTGCAGTTATCTATTGATTAATCAGGTCTGTTTTGTTATGATATTCGATTCGTATAGTTTGAAAAGAAAGTTAAACCGAACAAAACCGATGTTCACATTCGGCACATGACTGGTAGCATTACCCAGAGCGACGCTATGGCTACAATGACCCCCAATGGCACTCCAGCGTGCTAAAGTAACTCGTTTCGACCATTCTAGAGAAGTTCCTCTATTTATGGGGGGGGGGGGGGGGGGTCAATGCGAGGCTCTGGAACGCAGTGAACCCGGCCCGGTATGGACGTTCACTACTGTGCACGGATTATTGGCCGTGTGCATGCGGCTCAATGAGGCCTCCATTCAGCAGTGGATTGAACAGGGCTGCTGCTGCTGCTGACGACGACGTTGCAGTGTTTGTGTGCGCGTGCACGTGTGTGCGTGTGTCAACTCGTGCCGAGGCGGTCTTCAACAGGCTCTTGCCCCAAAAATATGTTAAGGCTATACGGGGGACCTTTGCGCTAACGTTAACCCGACGTCCCGAGTTCGATTTCAACTCGCGGCCAACATCAGTGACGATTATTTGAACCGTTCCTGGACCTCACCTAGGTCAACTCAGTCTCAAATGAGTACCTGGTGTAAACATCGCGACTCGAGAGACAAAGGCAGCCGGGCGTGGTGCAGGTTACCCACCCCCTCGTGTGCCCGTACCGGCCTTCTCATTAAGGCCACACGGGAAATCGTCGTCTGCTTTGTGTGGTGCCCCCTGCAGTCATCTCAGTCTACCAGAGGCGTGGGGGAAGAAGAAGAACCTCAACACACAAATGTCGATTCCTTAGTTTATTTACATTCATACAGGAAAGTGTTTAAAAGTAGTAACTTTAATCACAAAACCACGTTCTGAATCCAACTTGCGATTGCATGCAACCTCCAACATGAATCTCGAACATTTATAAATATATTGCAAACATAAAATACATCAGAGTAAAAATTATAAATAATGACACCACCAGTTGATGTGAATTTAATAAATAAGTTAACTTTGTTTAGATCATGCCGTGATGAGAAACAATCCAGTTTTACTTGAAAAATGTAAACACGCAGGTGCCCCATTGTGATGAGCACGCACAAGGCGTGAGCAATAAATATATAATTAATGTAAAAAAATATTCCTGAAGTTTTATATTGACCAGCTAACGCAGCAGTAGCGATCTGAGTGTGCGTGTTTCAACGCGAGTGATTCACGCCTGCGTTCACATTATCCTCACCATCTCGTTAATAAATAAAAAACCCACATCTCCCCACGACCCACAGAACCCCAAGATTCTCCGCGCGTCTTCCCCACACGTCAGCGACTCTTCTTAGCAGCACAGCATCAGCCTTAGAAGCTGTGAAATAAACAAACAAAAATGTATCAGAAGGAGGTATTGCGTTAAAAAAGTGTCTTACTCTAAAGTCGGCAGAGCACCGTGCCATGCGAGGCAGGATCTGGAAGAACACTGGTGAACAGAGCGGACACCCCGAATAAAGACGTCATTCGAGATCCCAAACACCACCGCACCTCCTGTCTTTGACACTCCTCCTCGAAAACAACCGCATGAGGACATCAACAGGCCGATGCGTGCACATCCCCTTCGTGAATGGTGCGATTGTGGGTTTACCATAAAGTCAACCCATGGAGAAACATTGAGACTCAGTGAGATGCATTAAAGACAAGCCACGGGGTAGTGCGATTGTGGCCATGCGATCCAAACTACAGGCCACGTAGTGACATCGCTGCAGCCTGCACTCCTTCAAAGGAAGTATATCAGAAACACAAACTCTGCTGAAGCCCTCTCGTCGTGGCACGCAGACCTGCCACTGAGTAACTCGTGAACACTGCTGCATTCGCAAGAACAGAATAGCACTGGAATGTGATGACATCATCATCATCATCACCATGGGACTAATCCTGCCACATTAACAGGGCCCCTTTTGCCCACCGCTAAAAACACGCTCATTCGAGCTCCGCCAAGATTACCTGCGTGTTTCCAGCTCAACAATTCCCATGCGTTCACGCCAGCGGCTCAGGAGGGTATCCCAAACTTGGGGGGTCTTAACACCTCATCGTTTCAGGACAGGCTTCGAGAACGGCGCCCCCAAGTCGTCAGCACACCTCGGGGTCGGGCGCTACTCCCATCCCACTCGCTCCGTGCACGCCAAGTGGTGACCTCATTGCTGCACGTCCCTGGCAGGCCAGCCGGCGGGGTGGCAGCGCCAGGGCAGTCGCGGTCAGCGCCACGCCGCGCTACAAACCCGGCCAGCCGAGTTCCATTCCTGCTTACGGCCAACACCGGTGACGATTATCTAAACCGGTCCTGCGCCTCCCCTAAGTCGACTCAGCCTGAAATGAGTACCGTACCTGGTGCGGTGTGTAAACACTCGCCGCCGGGGAGACAAAGGCGGCCGGGCGTGGGCCTGACCACCCACCCCCTCGTGTGCCGTGTCGGCCTTCCTCGGAGCTTTCAGTGCTACTCGCTTACACCACTTGCCCCAACAGTGTTGGTAAGGCTACACGGGGGATCTTTGTCTTTGGGGATCGGCGGTGGCGGTGGGGGGCTGCATTGGCACCAAGCCAGCCCCTGGCAGGTCAAGGCAAGTGCCGGGACCGCCTGCACGATAACCCCGGGGGGGGGTGGGGGGCTACGATGCTCCCTCACACCACGTCACCAGTTGGACGTTGCAGCCAAGTCGCCGGCGAGCTGCACGAACACGACGATGCTGGAGCGTGGAGCTTTGCTCTCCAAAAAAATGACAGCCAAGGGGTTGTCTTCCAGCCGTGCACGTTTACAAAGGTGGCGTGGCAATGTGCTCGTGCAGCAGCAGCAGCAGCAGCACAGCTTGGCAGGGCCGCCCGGGGCGGGGGGGTGGGGAGAGTGGTCCTGGCTGTGAATCTTTGGCAAGGAGGGCCCCCCGCTGTACGGCCAGGGGTGTGATGTGAATAATGAGGCTTTTGCGAACTGGCTTAGTGGCGGATGCAGTGGCTCGGAGGCTTTTGTTGGGCACAGGCACAGCCATTCCCCCACCCAGCCCATGTTCAGCCCCTCCCTCTGTGCCACGAGCACTGAAAGTCAAAGCCAAGTTGGCGGCAAGTCCTGAAATCTCTGCGTGGAAGGGCACCCGCTAAAGTTGGCGATGTATTACGCAATGGTGATACCGCTGATGTAATGAGGATGGCAAAAAGGTGAAGAGGTGCAGCCTCGCTTGTACCGCTGGGACGCCGCAGTGGCTATGAGATGTTGACTGCCTCGCCTGCTATACAGGTCGTGGGTTCGATTCCGACCCTGACGCCTGCAGCTGCTGTATATTTGGAGTTTGCGTGTCTCTCTCCCCGCGGTCGTGTGGATTTTCTCTGGGTCCTCCGGTTTTTCCATCCATAATCAGAAACACGCGTTTAGGGTATTTGGCTGCGATACATTTCCACGCGATAAGCCACTTCGTTGAGCTATCATTTGAAAGCTCAGTTGGCCTTACCTGGTAAAATAAAAAGTTTAAAGTAAAAAAACAAGGTGATACTGCCTCCGCTAGAGGGAGCTCTAGACAGCCCGACATTCTTAGAGCACATGGCCAGGGGTCGGCAACCAACACAACAAGGAGACTTGTTTTTCGAATTTGGTAAAAAAAAAAAAACCTCAATGTCGAGAGCCTCAATGCCACGTGAATCCGAGACGGTGGTCCTTAGTAAACGACGTCGCATGTGGCTTCGGAGGCGAGCCCTGTAAACATCCAGAAGGCGCGACCGTTTTACAGACGCGCGTAGTCTGCCGGCAGAGGGCGATGTCAGAGCCTTGCGACAGATGCCCCGATATCTCCCTCTCGCTCCCCTCCATCCCAACCCCCTCTCCGTGTCTCTCGAGGGACTGGGTGAGCGTGGGTGAGCGTGCGTGCACGTGGGGGAGCGGTGGTGGAGCGGTGAGCGCGCTGCGCTACGAACCCGGCCACCAGAGTTCGATTCCCACTCGTGCCGGTGACGATTATGTCTGAACCGGTCCTGGGCCTCCCCGAGGTCGACTCCGACTCATAAAGAGAACCTGGTTCAGTGTGTGAACATCGTCACTAGGGAGACAAAGGCGGCCGGGCGTGGGGTTATCCACCCACCGCCTCGTGGGCCGTGCCGGCCTCCATAGGTGCTCTCTAACAGCACTTGCCCTAACAGTCTGTTAAAGGCTATACTAGGGATATTTGCCTTTATGCGCGTGCATAGCACTTGCGTATGTATATTGAACTTCTTTTGCACCATACATAGTCAACCGTGCTAATCACAAACTAAGCAACAAAAATCAGTTCTTAAGAAATGAGTTTTCAATCTGGATGATTTAAAAGTGCATAGCTCCAGTGGAAGGAAGAGCGTTCCAGACGGCCGCAGAAGTGCATCTGAAAGCACGCGATGATGCAGCAGAGGTTGCAAACGGGTTTTGATTCCTTACCCGTACCCGCACACGGACGCACCAGGGTCGCAAACGGGTACCCGTACCCGTACCCGGCCGGGTACGGGTAGCCGGGTATCGGGTAGGGTACAGGTATCGGGTACCCGGTTGCGACCTCTGTGATGCAGTGACCCCCCCTTGTTCGATAGCCAGCAGCCAAAATCCGCCGTGGCTGCCGCCGCCGCTGTGAGGACGATGAGCGGCGTCACGTGGCGGCGTCTCCACCCCTTGACGGGCCAGCGAGGCGTTGCGGATCATTAGCAGCGGGCTCAGCGGCGTCTCACCTCGGTCTCGGAGAGCAGCACGCCGTTCGCCGTCGCCTTGCCGCTCGAGTAGAAGGCGCCAAACGCATCTGCGGTGGGGAGAGCGAAGACGCCGCGAGCGTCAGGCTGGCGCGAGACCCGTGGAGCCGACTGGCTCTGCTGCGTGTGGGCAGCGTGTACAGGGGCTGGGTGGGGAGCGTGTACAGGGGCTGGGTGGGGAGCGTGTACAGGGGCTGCGTGGGGAGCGTGTACAGGGGCTGGGTGGGCAGCGTGTACAGGGGCAGCGAGCGTGTTGCATGGCATTGGGTTTAGAGGCGTTGCACATGAAGAAATTCGGGAAATGTTATAAACACGCCGTGAGCATCGAGTGAGTGAGTGTCGAGCGAGTGAGCGGCGAGCGAGTGGGGTGAGGCTCACCTGAAGTCGCAGTCAGGGTGGACAGGCAGCACACGTACTCCTCGAAGGCAACGCGGCCGCGGGCGTCCGCGTAGCGCGCGGTGATGGCGCGCACGGACTCGGACGAGGGCGCACGACCTGCACTCCGCACCGCGCGCAAGCGGGCAAACCGGGCGATGAGTCGACTCCAAACAGGGCAGCTTAGCAGCCAGGCAACACGGTGACTAAACAACCTGGCGAACGGTAACTGGCTCATCCAGGCAACATCTCAAGTGAACGACCAGGCAGCTTGTAATTATATAAACGAGGCAGCACGACAGCTAAACAACCAGGCAAGACGTCACTTAAAACAACCATGCAGCTACTTGTAACAAATGGAACTCGGCGTGTGAGACTGCGACCACATCGGTTGCTCACCGAGGGCTTGCAGGGCCGAGCTCAGTTCCGTGGGGCTCAGCGAGCCGGGCACCTCCTGGGACGACTGCACGAAGATGTTCTGTGCGCAGGAGCAAAGAAAACGGCGGACAATATAAAAAAACGCCACATCTGCGAGCGAAGATTCACGGCTCTCCTTGAGGAACTGAAGAAGCTCCCAAGCGAAACGTCGGACATGGTGCAGAACAACATGCGGGACATTCTGAAAACCCATCATAGAGGTAAAAACTAAACTTAAAACTGTACTAAACTAAACTTTTTATTTTATCAGGCAAGGCCCACTGAGTAGTTATTTTTCAGAAGCGACCTGGCCACAAATGATAGCTCAACGAAGTGGCTTATCATGTAGAAATTATAGCAGCCAAATACTCTAAACACATGTTTTCTAAATGTGCAGGGAAAAACCAAAGAACCTGGAGAAAATCCACATGACCACAGGGAGAGACGCATGCAAACTCCAAATATACAGGCGTCAGGATCTAACCCATAACCTCTTGTATATCAGGCGAGATAGTTAAGAAAAAGATATGCACTATCCACACATATCCACAGATATGCGGATGACGGGAGTAATTCACTGCAATACATCGCCTGACATCACCGTGCTATAAACAACTAAGTTACGTGGCAATCGAGTGAATGCTGCTTTCACACTTTCCCTTCTCCCTTCACCATGTGGCCTCCCTGCACCTCAGCACTGCCCTCCACAGCAAAGGCAGCCAGCGCTGGGCGACAGTGCAGTCTGCTGCTGTGGAGGAGCGCTGCTACCCCCATCCCTACATCATGGGTTGCAACTCTGTGCCTAACACCTTTAAATACAGCTTGGAGACCGACTGTCTATCACTGGCTTTCTACGACTTGTCGTGATTGGACGTTACGTGTGCTGCGAGTGCGATTGTTATTATTGGCTTCTAGTGTGGTTTCTTCTTCATTGCATCAATATTGTGAGTGGAGTTTCCATTGTTGTTACTATTGTAGTTTGATTGGATTTTATCTAAACTATTACATCCGGCGCTTTGAGATGTTTCGACATGAAAGGCGCTTTATAAAATCAAGATGGTCACAATCACCATGATCATGAACCGTACGCGTACCGACCGGCCACCGATGCTGCTAAGGCCGACGCGCGTGCCGTGGGGAGCACGGTGAATGACTTACGGTCCAGTCCTTCAACTTGGTCCAGAAGGCGGTGAACTCCTGGAGCCCAAGCTGGCCATTGTGCTGAGCGGGGCGAGGGTCAGCGGGTCAAGGTGAAACTAATAACACGAAATGAACCGATTCCGGCAGTGGTGATGCACACCTACAGGGTAGCCACAGAGTGCGGCGGGGACAGCTGCGTGTGTGTGTGCGTGTGCTGTGTGTGTGTGTGCTGTGTGTGTGCTGTGTGTGCGTGCTGTGTGTGCGTGCTGTGTGTGCGTGCTGTGTGTGCGTGCTGTGTGTGCGTGTGCTGTGTGTGTGTGAAACAACCGCCCTGCGGAGCAACGCGGTGCTGCCTGCAGGCAGCAGTGGAGCAAGTAGGCTGTCTATCCGCATTGTTGATTGTTTCACCCTTCCCGCGAGCGTGTCACAGAGCGTGCCACGCACGATACCCGGAGTTCTAAATCCTGCCCACGGCCGCCACCGTCGCCACAGTCACCGTTACTATTGCTGCCATCACAATCGCCGGCATTGTTATTATCTTGTAATCACCATAGTCGTAATCATCATTATTATCAGCTGTAATCATCGTTAATCAGCCAACACCAGTAAAGTTGGCGCCGACTGGTGAGGCTGCAAAGGAGTTGAATTCTGCCCGATGTTCGATTGAGGAAGGGCACGCAAGGGCACGCTGTGGCTGGTTTCATTTTTATCATTTGGAATTTGTGCTAGAACCGCAGCACACAAGGACCTGTTCTCGGCGAATGATTCCTGAGAGGCCACTCAGAGTTTTTGTTCCAGACTGGGAAACAACAAAGACAAATCGTACATACTCATGGATTGTGTAACTCTCTATGATGTGTGTTCGTCTTCTGAAGTATTTAATCTGCAGTATGGAAGCCGACAGGGTGCGGTCAGGGTAAAGTGCATTGGCATATGTGTTTCTAGATTGTCCTTTCAGCTCTGAATTGTATCTCCAAATTTTGGGCAATGACCCTTTGAGAAATGTTTCCAACTGAACAGCAACACAACTTCGCACAACAGTTGAGTTCATATTTGGATCATCTTAACGAGAGCTACTGCGACCCCACATGTCACACAGACAGAGACGGCGCGAACGCGTAAAGAGGATACGCCCTTGAGCCCCACGATGCGACGGCTGCCCTCCAGGCTGAAGGATGTCGTTCCCAGCTCCACTCCTACGGCGATGAGCACATGAACGGATTCATAACCGGACGAAAAGAACTCCTCTAAAACAACACAGCCAGCCCTCTCGAGCCGTCAAACTGGTGGAGCAGCGGGGCAGTGGTGAGCACACCGCTCTAGAAACCAGGCCAGGGCTGACATCATGTGAACTGATC
Organism: Entosphenus tridentatus; assembly: GCA_014621495.2. NCBI lineage: Eukaryota > Metazoa > Chordata > Hyperoartia > Petromyzontiformes > Petromyzontidae > Entosphenus > Entosphenus tridentatus. The sequence goes on along the minus strand of CM025629.2, from coordinate 691,722 downwards.
CGGAGTAATGACCCGCACTGAGAAGTGCGGTGAAGGATTGTCAATCGACCTCCAATGGGTGGATTGACAAAGGGCTGTTAATGATTTTGTTTATAAACATTATGACAGCGAATGAATTCCCAATGGCGAGATGACGGCGATGATGAGGACACTGAGATATTGAAGGTAATGTAGTAGTATTTACAATAAGTTGTATTTGATGATGATGATGATGATGGTGATAATGATGGTGATTATGAAACTGATAGTGATGGTGGTGATGACAATGATAGTGATGACTGTAATGGTGATGATGGTGATGAAAATAATGGTTATGTTAATAATCATTATTACACGGATGGCAATGATGATAATAATGACGATGTTAATCATGATGATAACTATATTTACTTACGGGTAGAAACTAGCTTGGTCAGTAGATTCTGCAGGACGAAGGGGTCCATTATTCCTTTCTGCGTGGACACAAATATAAAAGCGGAGAGATTCAGTAACCTGTCCCTCACCTGTCTTCTAGCCCCATGGCAAGATGGCTCACTGCTGTCACCTAATGAGACCAGGGACTGAGGTTTTAAGTTTCTTAAAAAAATAGACAATGAGCACCATATGGTGGCCACCTCTGAGGTTGGAAACAACCACGAGGAAGCATGTGAAGAAGGATATCTCAGTGTCAGAAGAGGGGAGCGTTTCGTTTATCATTACAAGTGGTGTATTATAAGTATTATTAGTACAGCTGATAAAATACTGGTTCTGACTGTACATTTTTTTTCTGTTTGGTAAACACAGGTGGTACGTGCATGTGTGTGTGTGTGTGTTTGTGGAGGAGGCTCGTGAAGGACGCTACTGGGCAGTTGGAGGCGGTCGCCCTCCAACAACAACGAAGGGCAGTGGAGCGACACTCACAACAATGAGCGGAGCGCCGGGTGGCTAAAAGACAGCAAGTTGGCAGAAGAGGGCACAGGTGGCGCATCTGCCAGTCGTCTCAGTCGGTGGCACCCGCTGGGTCTGTCCCGTGACTCTCTGCCTGCGAGCCTTTGACGCTTCACGTGGCTTCGGAGTGCACCTGGCCTGGCACAGGCGCCGTGGTGACGTCACTGCCACTTAGTGGCGAACGGTGGCTGCTGCTGCTGCCATTGTTGTTGTTGTTTGTGTCCATGCTGCTGCTGCTGCCATTGTTGTTGTTGTTTGTGTCCATGCGTGACTCACGTTGGGGGCCGTGTACTTCTGGAAGATGTCCCGGCACCACCTCCGCGTGGCGTCCTCCACGGGCTCCGGCGCCTTGGGGACAGAGCGTGGCTGCGTGACCAGAGGGAGCAACGTGGCCACCGGTTAAATTCCACCGAAAAATAATTGCCGAGAAACGTGTCGATGCGAACCCGGTGTGTGATCACTTTCGGAGCAGAAAGCATTTCTCGAGGGCATTCATTCAACCTGTGGCATGACCGATAACATCATTCGTATGCAATCCGTGAAAATCCCCGAGCCTTTTTTCTAATGTCTGGAATAATACGTACTTTGCGTATGACGTGGTTGATAAACAGTGGTATAACATTTATTGTAAATCATATTTGTAGTACAAAAATGTTGAAGTCAATTTGTATAGGTTGCAGTGACACGTGTGTATGCATGTAGAACTGCCTTCGCACTGTACATAGCCAACCATGCTCATCACATGGCCACGTTCATAGAAAAGATGCATGTAAAAGACTTAAACAAAACCCTTTAAAGGTTAACTTTAAAATAACAATAACAATCGTAATGATACTAAAATCACGGCCTTGAAAAGAAAAGCCTTCCGGAGAATTGTTAACATTTCTACGCAATGAGCACGCAACGAAGAAGGTAGTCCTGGAAAGAAGATAAGTAGAAGCAATGCTACCCAGTCTGATCAAGTACAGGAAATCACGGCATCTCATCAGCAGTCACGCCTCAAGGGCCAAAAAGGTCCCAACGACCCCAAGGGCCCAAACGACCTCAACGACCCCGAGGGCCAAAGAGGCCCAAACGACGACAAGGGCCCACGAGGCCAAAAAACTGGCGAGAATAGAAAAACGTGCGATTCTTACCTGGACAGTGGCGTTGCTTTCTCTTCCCATTTCCCTAAATTAAGAAATACATAAACAACACAAGAGGGTGGAAATTAATATATACATTTTGTAATCAGAAAGTACTCGTGTTTAATGTTCAGTGCACAGTTGAGTAAAAGCAGAGTGATTGAATTAAGATGAACTGCAATTGAAACTGAATCTACATTAATTACAATAATGCAAAGTGTTTGACTTTACACCCAGATAAAATTTAATAATTAGTGATAATGACACATTAATATGAAGGATTTACCGGCCTTCACAGATGCTCGCTAACAGCACTTGCCCCAATAGTCTGTTCAAGGCTATACGGTGGATCGCCTGGTATACAGGAGGTCGTGGGTTAGACCCCAACCTTGATGCCTGTAAATGTGGAGTTTGCTTGTTCTCCCCGTGGCCACGTGGATTTTTTTCTGGGTCCTCCGGTTTTTCCCTCCACATTTAGAAACCTGCGTTTAGAGTGTTTGGCTCCGAAACATTTCCACGTGATAAGCCGCTTCGTTTGGCTCAGTGGTCGAGCAATCTTTGTTTGCCTCGACGTACTCGGAGTGCAGGCCGTCGCGCTGAGCGAAGATGCGGAGGATGAACTCGGCCTCCTCATTCGGCTTGAACGTGCACGGCACGACGACGTAGTCGCCGTACGGCAGGCGGAAGCGACCCCCGACCTCGCGCAGGTTGCTCCACGTCGCCGTGCCCCCCACGGAGCTGGCTGCCGTCAGCGCCTCCTGCGGCAGCCAGGAGGCGTCCCGCAGCTGGAACGCGGCAGGCAGAAAGAGGCGGGCGTCACGCGAGGCGAGCGCGACGCCGTCAAGCCCACGTGCACAAGGTTGCAGCGGCTTTTGGCGAACCGTCAGACAAAGATGGTCGCCGCACGGCAAGCCATCGAACAAAGACGGTCGCCGCGTTGCGCGCTTGCGGATACGCTCCTGCGCCCGTCTGGCATGCTCTTCCTTCCGATATAAGGATGCCGTTGGAGATATGCTCCTATAAATCATCAATATTGAACACTCATTTCTTTCAAACTGCTTTTTGTGTTTGGTTTGTCATCCTTCCCCCGCACCTGCGAATAGCACGGTTGGCTTTGTGCGGTGCGAGAGAAGAAGTTCAACGTAACATACATCATGATTTGATTTTGTCTTTGTCTTTGTGCTGTTCGTCTATTGGCGTCATTTGGTCTAAAACCAGATGAGGCCATAAAGGAGGCCAATCAGTTGCATACATTATTATCAAAGCACGTGTGTTTGCACGTTTTACCACGAGTATGTGTGATTAATGCAGACTTGATGCCCTGCTATAGGTGTTGTCTATTTGGTGTTTGAACATCTTAACACCTCCTGTGTTATTGTCAGATAGGATAAAGCCGATTTTTTTTTCTCCATCAAGGTCACTCTGTAGCGTGACCTCGTTTATAGAGGAGGGGGGGGGGGTACCAAAGACCAACACCAAAGGGGGGAGCGAGGGAGGGGCACGACCCAGTCAATGCTGCCCTTTCAGAGTGGTCATATCTGGTGTGGCAGCTGGGCTTTAAAACATAAGGACGACGCAAAGGGAAGCGAAGCCACGGGATAAATGAATTGAGGTATTGAAGTGGGAGGGGCTGGTCCCCGCGACGCGCCGCTCTTGCGAGAAAACCATCGAGAGGGCCTCAGCGCACAGCGTCGTTGCGCGTCGTCCACACGATCGTGCAAGGAACGAAAAGTGACGCTTTTGTGCAACTACGCGCGAGACATCGTCTTCAGTGAGAGTACGCGAGAAGGGTGTACATGTACTCACGTCTTTTTGAATCTGCAGAAACAAACGGTAGATAAAGATGCACGTTAGCAGACTTATTCAATTAAAATAAACATTCAGTGCCTTTATATTTAAACGAGCGTGCGGCAGTGTACATCTTCACCGGCGGCACTGGGTCAGTGGTGGAAATTCCACGTTGGCAAGGGGTTGGGTTTATTATCCCTTCCTACAAAGTGGTGCTTGACCCTGGAGAGCTTTAAGAGCCAAGTCCGTCTTGAGGCGCTCGAGGTGTGAATATCTCGAGGGATCTTGTGCGAGGCTCTGCTGTGGCCACCAGGGGGCAGTGCAGCACAAAGCCCAACGTTGTGGGCGCCAGAGGGGCCCAAAACGAAACAATTTGTGTTTACCAGGCGAAGCCCACTGAGCCGTGTAGCTTTTTTTACAGAAGCGACCTGGCCACAAATGACAGCCCAATGAAGTGGCTTGTCGCGTGGAAAGGTATAGCAGCCAAATACTCTAAATGCGCAATGTTGATTCTAAATGTGGAGAGATAAACCGGAGGACCTGGAGAGAAAATCCACGCGACCACGGGGGGAACATGCAAACTCCAAATATACAGCAGGCGTGAGTGTCGAACCCACAGCCTCCTGTATACCAGGTGAGGTAGCCAACATCTCGCCAGCACGGTGCTATGTACCTGGTGGATGAGGAAGCCGATGGAGAGCAGCGGTTGGCGGTTGCGCTGCAGGTCACGTGGTTTCTGTAGCAGTGTCAGGAGCACCTCCCCGCCTTCCCGGGCCAGGATCCGCACGCGGTACTGCGGGTTCATGCGGTACGTGTCTGTGGGACATCGCGACGTCAATTGCACGTTAAATTAATTCGTTCGTCGATTCATTCATTCATCGTTCGTCCAAATGCCGACAGCGTGTAATTGATTGCCGATCTCCGGTGAAGCGAACGGAGGCAGCGGCAGATGCAGACACTTGATGATGCCGATGATGATGAAGCACAAATGGAAGATTAAAATTTTAAAGGACTCTGGTAGTCATCCAGAACAGGAGCATGGAACACGACTCAACGCCCGGTTCTCAAATACAAAGGAGGGATGGTCACAGCGATACACCACCCTGCTCCTCCTGACGCAATTATCTGGCTCATTAACAACCTGGACGTGCAATTGCAACTGCTGCTCTAAGTCAACGTCAGCCGTACGAAGGCGATCGTCTTGCTCGAAACGGGCGCTTCTTACTCGTCGTGAGGAACGTCGCGCTGCAGTTCATTCGTGACGTGACAACATCAACAATAAATAAAATAATTAAAAATAATAAATACAATGAGTAAGATTCAGCCGCGGCAACGTGAGAGCCGTAATGACCCCCGGAGGGGAAACAAAACCTAGAGGGCCCCGAGAAAAATCCACGCGCCCACGAGGAGAGCGAAACAGAGACACGAAAACTCCAAATGTACAGCAGCAGGCGTCAGGGTCGGGGTCAAACCCACGACCTCCTGCGCACCAGGCGGCCCCCCGTACAGCCCCGGACAGACCGGCGGCGCTGGTGCCGGTCGGCCCGCCGTTGCACGCGATGCGCCCGCACCTTGGTGCTGGCAAGTGCCGCCGGCCGAGTGGCCCCTCCTCCATTCGCCGGCGTGCGTGGCGACGGCCCAGCGGTGGCGCTGGCCCTCGGCCAGGTCGTCCGCCGTCAGGTGGCATATGTCCAGCGTGTGGAAGTTCTTGCGGAAGTGGCCCATGAACATCCTGTGGGGGGGGACGGCGCCGAGAACGAGGAGGCCGTTACAGACGCACAAAACGGAGTGCGTGGGAAGGTGAGATTGATGGGCACACAACCGTGGGCGGTCACGTGACCTGTGTCTGCGATCTGATTCGACGTCAGCATCCCAAGTTTCACACTTGAGGGAGCAGCAATCGTCTTGTGCCCAGATGTGTGCGGCAATGTCTGCTACAATACAAGACGGTTCGGAAACGTATTTCCGTTGAGAATTGCTATAGAAGTGCCCAAGTGCATCATGGCTTGATGATGATGCTGCGATGGAGCATGCTGTGAGCAAGCGCTGAGGAAGGCGACCGAGTGACGGCAGCGAAGCAAGTAGGTTCGTGAACTGGTCTGTGTGAGTGTTATCCTCTCGTAAACAAGAGGGGTCTCTCTCTTTTCCTCCCACGTGATGCAAAACATTACTAAAAAGTGCGAAATCAAGTCCCTGCAAAGTATAAAGAATATTGATCATTAGTAAGGCTGGAATAATCACCAGAATTCCCCATCCTCCAGAGCGTTGCGCATGCGCTGCACGACGCGTGGGTCCACCTCGTTCCACTGTGGGGCCCTGGGGAGAGGAGCGCACGCGGCGTCACGGACAGTGCGGGGCGGGTGATGCATGTGTGCGTGTGTGTGTGTGTGTGCGTGTGTGCGTGTGTGCACATGTGGACGCGCGATTGTGGTGGTACAGCGTGGGGAGCGGTGGCGAAGCAGTTAGCATGCTGTGCTACGAACCCGTTGACCACAGTTCGATTCTTGCTCACAGCCAACACCAGTTACGATTACCTGTACCGGTCCTGGTTCTCCCCTAGGTCGACTCAGCCTCAAGTGAGTACCTAGTGCGGTGTGTCAACATCGCCACTAGAGAGATAAAGGTGGCTGGGTGTGGTTCTGCCCTCCCATCACCTCGCGTGCCGAGCTGGCCTTCATTAGGTACTGGCTAACAGCTCTTGCCCCAACAGTCTATTAAGGCTATACGGGGGATTTTTGTCTTTGTTATTGTGGTGGTACAGGTAGAGAAGTAGTTAACGTGATCCGCTACAAACCGGTGACGAATAAATGAACCAGTCCTGGCCCTCCCCAAGGTCAGCCCAGCAATAAATGGGTATCTGGTGCGCTAAGCAACCATCAGCGCTGGGTAGACAGAGGCGCCGGGCACGGCATTGGCCACGCAGCCCCTCCCCCTCGTGTGCCGAGCCGGCCTTGACAAGTGCTCGCGAACATCGCTCGTCTCCATGGCCTGTTATGGCTCCAGCTGGGGATCTTTGGTCTTTGTGGACCAGTGGAGAGGATTGGCTCACCTGTCACTCCAGTCTCCTGACCACTCGACGCAGCCCCAAGGGTTTCTCAATCGGACGAGTTCCACGGATTGGCCACGGTAAATGACCTAAGCACATCATAATTATATTATTGTAATTATACTAATGAACATCGTCATGAGCATTATTATCATTGTTGCCATCATTTACCATCGTCGACAGTCCCCTTCAACATCATCATCATTGTAGTTATCATAATGATTTCCATCATCATTATCATCTTCAGTTGTCATCGCAATCACCAACATCAACATGATCATTGGAATCACGATCATCATAATTCTAGTCAACATTACTTCTTAGGTAAACCCACATGTTATGGTGTGGTGGAAGACAGAGTTGAAACAGCCGACCAAGCGTGTGAACAAACGGTATCAGCATGTGAACAACACCCGCCGCTACTTTAATCCGGCAAGGACCATAAACACCGTCACCAAATCTGTTGGCAAACGCAATTCAACGTGATCGGACAGGGCATTCTGTTCTTGCAGCCATGCATGAGAACGTCATGTAATCATGGGCGTCTGGGGCCCAAATTCAATTAATGAAACATTCAATCAACCGCATCTGGTTGTCGGCCCAAACATCCCAATGCAGCAAATGAACCCAACGAAACTGAACGTGGAGAGACGCGCACCAGCGGACACCCCCCGGCGCACCTTCTCGACGCCCGTCACGGAGTAGGCGTGTCCCAGCACGATGCCCTCCTTCGTCTCCACCTCGGGCCGGTTGGGGAAGCTCAGGCTGCCCGCCACTCCGCCGCAGCACAGGCCCAGCACCGCCGGGCCGCCCGCGCCAAGCGCGCCCGTCTCGAACCACCGGCGGCCCCGGACGCGTCCCGACAACCCCGGCGTGGCCCTCGGGCCCTTCCCGCGGCCGGGGGCCTCGTCGGGGTGGTAGGTGGAGGCCCCCATGAGGGAGCCGGCCTCCTGGGCCGCGCGCATGTAGTCCCACAGGCCGTGGAAGGCGGCGACGCCGCCGTCCGGCCGGTCCTCCCCCTCGCGGCGGACGCGCCGCCGCTCCGTGAGGCCCCCCGTGAAGTCCATGAAGGCCTCGGTCAGCATCCCCCCGCGCATCGCCTCGTAGGAGCCGCACAGCCTGGGGGGGTGGGGCGGGGGGGGGGGCGGTCAGCGCGGAACGAGCCCGGCCGCGACCCGAGTTCGATTGCCGCTCGCGGCCAATAGCAGCGGGGGGAATATTTGAAGCCGGTTCCAGCGCCTCCACTAGGTCGACTCGGCCTCAAATGAGGTAACGATTTCTGAGTGAGTGCGCGCGTGCGTGCGTGCCTACTTGGCGTAGGCTTTCTCGAGCAGGGCGCTCCAGAACTCGTTGGAAGTTTGCGAGTGGACGAACAGCAGCTTCCCGTTGACTGTCGGCAGTCGGTCGTCAATCACAACCTCCACCCACTTGCCGTACTGCCAGAACTACCACAACAACAACAACAAGTCAGTACAATCCACCTGTACTACTACAACAACAACAACAGGACAACCCACCTGTACTACCACAACAATAGTACAACCCACCTGTACTACCACAACAACAACAACAGTACAACCCACCTGTACTACCACAACAACAACAACGGCACAAACCACCTGTACTGCCACAACAACAACAACAGTACAACCCACCTGTACTACCACAACAACAACAGTACAACCCACCTGTACTACCACAACAACAACAGTACAATCCACCTGTACTGCCACAACAACAACAACAGTAAAACCCACCTGTACTGCCACAACAACAACAACAGTACAATCCACCTGTACTACCACAACAACAACAACAGTACAACCCACCTGTACTACCACAACAACAAGTCAGTACAACCCA
>CM025629.2:672648-682964 GCA_014621495.2 Entosphenus tridentatus | reverse complement strand
CAGTACAACCCACCTGTACTACCACAACAACAAGTCAGTACAACCCACCTGTACTGCCACAACAACAACAGGACAATCCACCTGCACTACCACAACAACAACAACAACAGGACAATCCACCTATACTGCGAGCAGCCAGACAGCAAAAGGAAATGGCCGAGGTTTGTGGCGCCGCTTGCTTCAAGGCCTCGGCCGTCGCGACCTCTGCACCTCGCGACGCTTCTACGGCGACGCTTCTTACGCGAAATCGGAAGATGCCCGCGTAGCCGTCCACGGCGCTGAACGACTGCTGGCTGGGCAAGACCCTCTCCAGCAGGCGCGGGTGCAGGGTCAGTGACGCCAGCGCAGCCAAGAACCAGCAATCCCCTGCACGCAGACAAAGACAAAGGTTCTCACCTGTGTAGCCTCAACATAATGTTGGAGCAGGCGCTATGAAGCAGCAATCCCCATGCACACACAAAAAGACAGATACATGTCCCCCGTGTAGCCTCAACCTACTGTTGGAGCAGGTGCTATGGAGGTGGCCGGCTGAGCACGTGTGGGGGTTGAGCGGATCTATCTGTGCGGCGCTTTGAATGTTACCTCCTTGTACACGTGGCTTCTTTCTGGATAATCTGGATTCCTCCCACTGAATTGGTCGATGACGTGACAAGGGCACGACTCTCCTCGAACAACACACGAGTCTGGAGACTCAATGGGGCTTTCTTGGGAAGATAAACGTGTGGGCATCGTCAATATTTACAGCGGAAGTGATTTTGTCGCCTTAACTGAGACGATGCTCAGCGACAAAAGAATAGAAAATTCCACTGCAGGAGTCCAGTGCCACTGGACTTTCTTGCCAGAGACATTATTATGAGATAATAATTAAAATTAAAGGTTGAGCCAAATAAATTGAAACGTCTGCATTAATTGGCATTATAAAAACATGCGTACACAACTCACACGCATCAGTTGTACTTGCTATTAATAGAAGTGCGTGTTTGTTTTTTCTGTGTCTGACATACCTGGTGGATCTTTATACACAGGTGCCCCTATTGAATTCACAACAACATGAACCCCTTTGGAATTTGAGTGTGATGATGCCTCGTGACATTTCCTTACAGAATTTCGCAATGTGTAATTAGCACTTGAGGGCTTTCGTCACCAACGCCCGCGGAACAAAGCCGCGGTGTGTGTCGGGCTCAAGTCTCACGCAGGGTTCTCTCATGCAATCCCATCGGAAGCTTCATAGAAAACATCCCTCCGATGCATTTTCATCTTGTGCCATGGGTGCCGTGATGTTAACTACTTCGCCTGGTATGCAGGAGGTCATGGGTTCGGTCCCGACCATGACATTCTGTATAATTAGAGTTTACGTGTCTCTCTCCATGGTCGTGTGGATTTTTCTCCGGGTCCTCCGGTTTGTCCCTCCACATTTAGAAACGCGTGTTTAGTTTCTATGGCTGCTATAAATTCCAACATAAAAAGACACTTTGTTGAGCTATTATTTGTGGCCAGGTCGCTTATGGCCACTGGACATCTGAGAATCTACTGGACAGCAGATTCCCACCGTATGAATAAAGATTCTGATTCTGGTTTGCTTGATTACTTTCACGAATTATCGTCCTACTGGATGTCTCAGGCTGTGTCTCGTGCAGCACTCCGACATCTTTGATGAAAGGCGCTTCATGAATATTATAATCATTGAATTAACGCTTTCGTGACTGCAGGAATTCATATTCTTTGGGGCTTTCTCCTGATGACGATCGCTTGCATTGCGATCGAAGCGTAGTAGTTTTTTTGTTTATTTTATTTGAACCTATCTACGTGACTTTACCGAAAGACCCAAAGAATATTACAATCATTATTATTAAACGGTAGCCGGTAACCGTTTTCAGAACCCATAACCGGTTGCGACTTTCGTCAACGATGCACCGATTCCCGCGCCATTGTTTCAACTGGGATCGAATTTGCGAACCTCTCCCACCTCAAAGGTCGTAACGCGACTCGAGCGATGCACACCCACACACACAGCCAGCGTGACGACACGGCGCGTGACGACACGCCGCGTGCTCACCACGTGACGACACGCCGCGTGCTCACCACATTCCAGAGGCCCAAAACATGCGCCGTCATCACCAGACGTGTTTGTACTGTAAATGCCAAGTCACGAACACTTATTTAATTATATTATTGCCAATTTCAAATCATATTTGACAACAGCCAGGATCAATCCACTGCTGGATGAAGCACCACCCCCAGTTGTTGTCCTTCTCCCTGAGATAGAAAGAAGTTCAACACACGCGTCGCTACATCCCATCTCCAAGTCCTGCTTGGCGCATATTTCGAGAGGTTTGATGGAATGGGCTATTTGGTTGTAGGCAAAGTGACACGCGGCTGTTTGGCGTATCATCGTGAGAGCCTAAGAGCTTGTCGGTGTGTGTGCGTGTGTGTGTGTGTGCACGTGTGTGTGTGTGCGTGTGTGTGTGTACAGGTGTGCGCACGCGTGTGTGTGTGTGCGTGTGTGTGTGTATGTGTGTGCGTGTGTGTGCGCGTGCGTGTGCACGTGTGTGTGTGTGTACAGGTGTGTGCGCGTGTGTGTGTGTGCGTGTGCGTGCGTATGTGTGTGTGTGTGCGTATGTGTGTGCGCGTGTGCGTGTGTGCGTGTATGCTATGCTGGGCTGCACGTGCGGCAGTGAGTTGGGCAACAGCAGCGCTAGCAGCAGCGTGGAGCTGCAGCAGGGTGGAGCTGGAGCAGCAGCAGCAGCGTGGAGCTGCAGCAGGGTGGAGCTGGAGCAGCAGGGCGTTGCGCGGCTCACGATGTGAGTGCTGTGCGCACAGCCTCCCCCATGCCGCGGAGCCACTGGAGCTCTGCGCTTTTAAAATCATCCAGATTGTAAACGCGTTCCCGTCGCAATGCTTCTTTCCGTGTTGTTCAGTTTGTTGTGATCACCCCCCCCCCCGCGCACCTCCGATTAGCACGGTCGGCTACGTACGGCGCGAAAGAAGTTCACCGTACATTTTGCGAAAGCCTTGGAGGTGATGGAGGGCGAGATATGCACTCGCAAAACCGGTTTGTTAGCAAAAGACAAAGACCACCCCACCCTCCTGTAGCCTCGGCAGACTTTAGGGGCAAGTGCTGTTCGCGAGCGCCTATCAAGGCCGGCACGGTGCACATCACCAGGTGCTCGTCTTGCGTCTGCATCGACTCAGGGGAAGATCGCACCAAGGTCTGATACCACTCGCCACGTTCGTTGCCCACGGTCAGGATTTGAACTTGGACCATCATCCATCCCCGGGGTCGATAAAATAGTTACCACTTAGTGGGGACGCCAACAGTGGTTATCCTATGCAACCGACTTGCTCTCAACATAGGAATGTGGAATTTCCACCACGGACTCAGTGCCGCAAACAGGAGACAAGCGACACTGCCTCGTCGCTCATATCCGAGGATAATTGAGGACAACTCCTCGTTTCTGTAATTGACGCTGGTACACAATGGCCTATTATTGAGAACAATCGTGTCACGTGCTCTCTAATGACAGCCACTTCACGGCAGCTGACGCGGTGGTTAACTCACGGCAGAGGTCGCATAGCAACTTGTAGCAGGGATCACGGCTGCAGCGACTCACTTCGACTCAAATCATCCATCAGCGTATACAGAGCAAATACACACACCGGGCTATCGATAGGAAACCGGGCAGCGTGTTTTACGCCTAAGCCATAGCTGAGATAAACAGTATGCACACGACACAGTGCGCAAATAATGGTGAATGTAAAACGATTGCTAAGCTCTCAACAAGAGCGAGATTGTTGTGAGAGCCTGGCTTGCGAGAGGTATTGACAGAGCGTGCCGCGTGCGCGGGGACACGGTCGTGTCGTGGTCGGCACACTGCACCACCAACCCGCCGGTTCCATTCGTGCTCACAGACGACTGGTCTCCCCTAGGTCGACTCAGCCCTTAAACGAGTTCCGTCTGTAAACATTACGACTCGAGAGACGTAAAAGGCGGCATGGAGTCGTTGCGTCCTTACAGGGTGCTCAGTCACGGCACTTGCCCTAGCAGTCTGTGTCCAGGCTGCGTGTGGGATGTGTTTGTACTTCATCACCAAGTAGATCACCACAACAAGAAGCAGGAAGTGACACGGGCGCTGCGCTGCGAGGCACGAAGGGCTATGCCCAGTGGCTGTGATGTGTGCCGGCATTTGGCGGTCTGTGTCTATACCCGAGTGGGCAACACCAGGGTGTTCACGCTGGTTTCCCACTCCTCCCCATCTCGTACGGGATTCTGATCCTTAATAGGTGCTCCCAAACAACACTTGGCCACACAGACCATGAGGCTACGGAACTTTGTCGTCGTGCGTTTGTATACGTAGGAGAGTACGTCACGTGCGTGTGCGCGTGACAATTGTTTGTGGGGTCTTACCAATTTCGCCTTGACAAAGGTCGAATCTGCTTGCATCGTCAACGATGAACTCTGGGTTCTTGCATATCTCCTGCAAGTGACAACGTGAGCATTTCATAGCGCGCCAGAGCCATGCCCGTAACACAAAGCACGTGCGCACATACATGTATCTGCTCATCAGTTAGTATGTATGTTCAATTTCTTTTGCACCGTACGGAGGTGCAGGAGAATGACAATAAACTAAACACAAAGCAGTTCAAAAGAAGTACATCTTCAATCAGGATGACCTGAGTTTGCGTGATGTTTGACGAGATCAGAAAAGTGTGGTAACATTGCAGACAGCATGGCCCATGTCTGGACATCTGGAAGTTCACCAGCATCGATTCCGGTGAGCTTGACTGCGTACCAAAACTCCAGATGGTCTAAAATTGCCGTTGCCAATCTTCTCCCCAACACTCGTAAATGTGACCCTATCACGTCCGATACTCCAATCCATCCACCGACTCCCAGTCCACACCACCAATAAATGTAATGATCATACAAACCGCCTTCAAGACGCTTCACGGGCTCACCCTGCCTATTACCGCCCTCTCACATCGAAGCCCCCAATAAACATTTGCTAATTGGAAGGTCGCCAGTTCCCCCCTGCTGCTCCTATCGTCTTGAATCCCTTTGTGATGTCGGTGGAAGTCAAGATGCTGATGTCAGTTGCTGCTGCCACTGACGATAAATTATTATTTTTTTTGCCGCCGATGGTTATACCGCTACTACTGCCGATATATCCACACACTAAACAATGACACAAACCCCCCCTGTCTAACCTACGCAGGCTTGGTGGGACAAGTGCCATCAACAAGCACCAATTAACGCTGGCAACAAAGCAGGTAAAGCCACCCGCGCCAGCTCCTGCTGGGCCTCAGCACTGGCTCAGATCTTCGTCAACGACGTTGGCTGCGAGTGAGAATCTAACTCGGGTGGCCGGGATCATAGCACCGCTGATCAACATGGTTGGCAATGTCCGGTGCGACACAAGTTCGACATAAATTGTGCAGCGTGATAACCCCTGCGCCATCGCTCCCCAGTAGGCGCACACACACACAGAGACCCACGCACAACAGAAACCACCTCTCTCCGTCACGCTCTCCCTGCCACTGGGTGTACAGGTGTGTACACGCATGTACAGGTGTGTGTACAGGTGTGTGTACAGGTGTGTGTACAGGTGTGTGTGCCCGCATGTACAGGTGTGTACACGCATGTACAGGTGTGTGTACAGGTGTGTGTACACGCATGTACAGGTGTGTGTATATGTGTGAGTGTACACGCATGTGTACAGGTGTGTGTACACACGCATGTACAGGTGCGTGTACACGCATACACAGGTATGTACAGATGCGTGCCACTCACGTGCGGCCTCCTCCAGACGACGGCGCGCGCGAGCTTGGAGCCGGCCCCGAGCTCCGCGTAGCCGAGAGACGCCGCCTCGGGCGGGAAGAGATCGTCCGTGAATAGGCGGCGCAGACGCAGGCAGTCGGCACGGATGCGCGTGTACACCTGGCGGCCGCCCAGCCCGTCGGGGACGTCGTCCTCGCCCCGCGGGAGCATAGCACTCATGGCCCTGCGGGAGACGGAGCGGGGACGGTCAAGACGAGACGTGGGCCACGCCGACTCCGAGCGAGGCCCCTTCGCCAACCCACCCGCGGGGTGCTCGTCAAGGGCTGCTTCGTGGCGTTGCCCATCATGGAACCGCCGTCTCTCGTATTCACGCTGCATTGCGGCTCTTGAAAGAGGGGGTTTTTGTTTTTGTTACCGAATTCGAAAACAAGAACTATCTTCTTGTTACATCATGGGACCTCCTTTGCCAGGACCAAAATATGAGCATAGGTTTTCCCCTTTTTTCTGGCAACAAAACAGCTTTGTTAAGATGTTAAAATACCAAACTGAAACCTTTTACAAGGAATCATGTCTGCATTAACCACAATGCTTGTGGTCAGAATGCAAACAAAAAACACACTCTCATAATATATGTATTGTCTATGAAACTGATTGGTCCACACCAGAGACAGCTTTCTTTCGAGCCTCGTGTTAGACCAGAGGACGCCAAAAGGCGAAAACGCCTGGTACAGCATCAACAGACTGATGGGGCAAGTGATGTTAGCGAGCACCTATTAATGTCGAAATGGCACACAAAGAGGGCGGCGCGCATTTGTTTAATTTAAGGCTGAGTCGACCTAGGGGGACGCGACTGTTCCGATATCACTCGCCACTGATGTTAGCTATGGTCGCAAATCTCCCGTGGGGTCCTTGTGCACAAAGCAGCGCACACAAGCCCTGCGCCACCGCTCCCCATTGTGAACACACACACACACACAATGCTGCAGCTTGTATTCGAATAATAACCAGTCTGTTCGTAATAACTAGTCTCTGTGCTAGTAATAACCAGTCTGTATGTCACCTTCAACCAGCCTTCTCTGTGAACGACGACCAGTCCGTCTTACACGATGGGGAAGCTCGACAGCCTGCAGGTAAATCGGCGTAACTCACCTGGTGACGAAGATGCGACTCGGCGAGGAGACGGTGGCCAGCAGGGGTTGAAGCGAATCAATTTGCTCCGGAGATACTGCCCGGCCTGCTGGTGGTTGGTGGTGGTGGTGGTGGCTGTTGTTTGAGTGCGTGGATTCCTCGGTGGTGTTGAGCAGCGAACGTCTGTCGTGCCTTGCGCCCGGGCAGGTCGTGATATACACACAGCGCCCTCACGGTAGAAGTTACGAGTACGGGCTGATCGTTATATACACACAGCGCACGAGCTGATCGTTATATACACACGCAGCGCACCCACCAGGGTAGAAGTTACGGCTCCGACCTGCGTCGTTTGCTCGCCCAGCCCCCTCCCCCGCCAGGCGCAGTGAAGTCAATGAGGGTGACGTCACTGATGGTCGCTTGAAGGAATTCCCCAGATGTGTAACGCGAGACGCAGCCACCCCCGCAGAGAAGACGACGACAACGAACCAAAGAGCTCTCTCCTTGGTTGGACGGAAATCGCCACATCCGTCGATACACCCGTGGCTTTTAAAAAGGGAGGGGTGGCGGGGAAACAATCGGAAACGTTTCGGGTGACGAGCCTTATTAAGCACGCCAAAGGAGGGGCCAGAGGATATGAATACGATTTGGAGACTCGCTGGCAGAATATCACGGACCAGAGCCACGGAGTTTTGGCTCGATCGATTAACAATTGCCACCGTGCCGCCAACTCGCACAAGGTGGCACGTGACGACAGAGAGCCCCCCTCCCCCTCAATGTCGCCGTTCCCAGGCCGAGGGCGCGATGCGACTCGCCAGCCGCAGTTTGAAGGGCGGCACCACAGCTCGGGGGATGGGGGGCCGGAATCTCGCTCGGCCGCCTTCGTCTACCCAGGGCTGCTGATGTTGTTGACTCGCCACGCCGTGCACTCATTTGAGGCCGAGTCGACCTAGTTACAGTAACCGTGTGGTGCTCATGTCAGAACATTGACTCCAATTATGCGTGCTGTTAGTCCCATGCTGTTTGTCAGTCCCATGCTGTTAGTCCCACGCTGTTAGTTCCATGCTGTTTGTTAGCTCCATGCTGTTAGTCCCATGCCACACAGAGGCGCCGTTACGCTCGTGGTGGCTCGCGAGTGGTTTATTGCGTGCGCGTGCAAGCCGCGCAAGTCCGCAGTAAACGCCGGTCTGGCATCGGCATGCAAATCAGACGAAACGACGACGGCACATCCGAACGCCGCAGGCGATCACGCGGCGGAGTTGTTCAGAGACCCACGCCCGGCGAGCTGCGGGTCGGGGTGCTGTGTGGGTGTGGGTGGGGGTGCTGTGTGGGGGGAGGTGCTGTGGGGGGGGGGGCGATGGCGCAGTGGTCTAAGCGCGCTGACCACCAAACCAACAACAACAACGACCAGTGGCGATTATCTGAACCGGTACTGGGCCTCCGTTAGCTCGACTCGGCCTCAAACTATTACCCGGTGCGATGCGTAAACATCGCCACTCGGGAGACAAAGGCGGCCGGGCGTGGGGTTGGCCACTCGCCCCCACCTCGTGTGCCGTTGCCCATCGTTATCGGCGCTACTCGCGAACAGCACTTGCCCCAACAGTCTGTGAAGGCTATACGGGGGTGTTTGTTGTCTTTGTATTTAGTACGTGTCAATGGTCGTCGTCGGCCCCTGGAACATCGAACAGGCACAGCGCGGCCCAGACGTCAGGGTACATGGGGTCGTTTATTTTATTTTACCACTGGCATTAAACCATTTTAATTGTTTCTTCTTTAAGTTAAACTGTTATCCGTTGTCATTTTTACTGTCCACTTTCGGAGGGGTCACCTCAAATTCGTTGTTGACGAAACTCGACCAAGATGCGTGAATGGATGTAGACGAAGCAAAATCTACGAATGTTTAACGATGACACCTGCCTCCTTTCAAAAGTCCTCAAGTTATCGCAAAATATTTTTTTTCTTGCAGGAATACATGTCAATAGCAGACAGTTTGAACATTTGTCAAAATAAGTGAAATAACCCGATGTGATATGTTAAAATGAATGTAAAACCATGTTTCCTAACTTTTGGACCACCCTCTGTAAAGAATCAAACATTGTGCACCGCGGTAACGAGATGTCGACTGCCTCGCCTGGTCTGCAGGAGGTTGTAGTTGCCATCCCGACCCTGGCGCCTGCTGTGTATTTGGAATTTGCATTTCTCTCTCCCTGTGGTCGCGTGGGGTTTTTTTCCGGGTCCTCCGGTTTTTCCCGCCACATTTAGAAACACGCATTTAGAGTCTTTAGCTACTGCTATAAATGACCACGTGATAAGCCATTTCGTTGAGCTATCATTTATGGCCAGGTGGCTTCTGAATAATAGTCTTATAGTGCTTCCTTACTTGGTAAAATAAAAAATATAGTCAATAATATACCGTACAAAATTATCAATGAGGCGGTGGTCAGATCCGGTTTAGAGTCCTGAGCGCTGTTGTGGAAATTCCCACTTTCCTGTAGCGTGGGGCGAGTCTATTATCATAGAACAATCACCGTTTGGATTTCCCCACTCAGAACCAGATTCCTTATTTATTCTGAAGAAATCCGATGAGCTATGAAGCTCTTTTTCACAGATGCCCAGTGGATACAGAGATGCCCAGTGGCCATAAGCGACCTGGCCACAAATGATAGCGCGTGTGTGGAAATGTCAAGCAGCCAAACACTCTAAACGCACGTTCATTCTAAATGTGGAGGGAAACCCTCGGAGGACCTGGAGAGAAATCCACGCGACCACGGGGAGAAAGACACGCAAACTCCAAATAGACAACAAACATCAGGGTCGGGATCGAATCCACGACCCTCCTGTATACCAGGCGAGGTAGTTAACATCTCGGCCCTTATCCAGCAGTGGTTTGACATAGGGCTGTATAATTCCACACACAGTAAAACATTTCTGTAAGACTTTGCCGTTTTTTCCTGGATTTTTCTGTTGCGCGTCGTCACTTTAAGATGTTCCTTGTTCATGTTTTTGTTTGTTGCGGTGGCACCCGAGTCAAGAGCCGCATGGCTCACAGGGCCGTGCCTAATACATGAACTGAAACTGAAAGAAGGAGTACTCTACTCAAACAAAAAAGATTCAAGTCTATGAATAAAAGTACAATATTCTATATAGTCTGCATGTACAGGTTGTGTATAGGAGTTTATTTTGTCATTTAAATGTCGATATAGGTTTTGCATTTCAAACGGATGATTGGCGCAATGGACTTGCAATCCGGCGGTAACCGGTTCGATTCGACCTGCAGGCCGCCTATCCACCAAGCCTGCAGCAGCAGCAGAACCCGGGTCAGGCGCGCGGTGATTCCCACCCACTTCCCACGCACATGCGGTGGCTAGGAGATGTTGACTGCCTCGCTTGGTATGCAGGAGGTCGTGGGTTCGAT
>CM025629.2:653582-672638 GCA_014621495.2 Entosphenus tridentatus | reverse complement strand
GTATACAGGAGGTCGTGGGTTCGATGTTGAGATGTTGACTGCCTCGCCTGGTATACACGAGGTCGTGGGTTCGATCCCGACCCTGACGCCTGCTGCCGTATATTTTGAGTTTGCGAGTCTCTCTTCCCGTGGTCGCATGGATGGTTTTCCGGGTTTTCTCCTCCACAGTTAGAATCAACGTGCCTTTAGATTATTTGGCTGCTATTCATTTGATAAGTTGATAAGCCACTTATTTGAGCTATCGTTTGTGGCCAGGCCGCTTCTGAAAAATACCTATATAGCTCAGTGAGTCTATACCTGGTAATATAATAAAAGCAAAAACTTAGTAAAAAAAATGGTACGGTAATAATATGACTTGGTGTGTAATTCCAGGACTGCACTTTCCCCCTTTGTTTGCATTTTACACGACATTTTACACGACAATAAGTCACATTGGGATCGTGCACGGGCGAGTCCCGACTGCCATCGTTGCGCAGGGGAGTCCACACGAGTCGTCCTGTCAAGGGAACTAACTCGATTGCTCCAGCGCCGCAAAGACAAAGATCCCCGTATTGCTGTTCGCGAGCAATACCACGTCCGGCCGCCTTTGTCTCCCCAGTGGCGATGTTTGTATCACCGCACCGGGTACTCTTTTTAGGCTGAGTCGACCTATGGGAGGCCCAGGACCGGTTCAGATAATCGTGAATCGCACTCGGGTCGCTGGATTCGTAGCGCAGCGCGCTAACAACGACGACAACGCTCCCCACAATACACCGCGCGCACGCACGCGCAGAGACAGAGAGAGAGAGAGAAGCTCTCCTCCATCGCCAAGCGCAGAGCGCACTTCGCCACTGTGGGACCTCCCCACTGGCCCTTCAGGTACCTCACGACGGGCCTCTCTGACTCACATTCCCCTTTCACCAACCTTGTCCCTTGGTCTCTTTCTCCATCTCTCACTTTCCTATCTCCACCCCCCTTCTCTTTCCCTCCAAATCTCTCTACAAGTTCCCAGACAGTCACCCACATTCTTTCCCGCGCCTTTAGCTGTGACCATAGCATCAAATTTGATCAATTCTGGGGTCGAAATATCAAATTTTCTACTTTTGAGTGCAAATAAAAGTGTGTGCATTCAAAAACTTGCTCTTTACCAAAAAAAAAATGTTCATCTTGTCAATAATTTGTATATGCACATATTCATTCTACGATCTCAATCCAGACAATAACAATAGTTCATTAATGTCTGGATAATTCTAATACATTAGAATAAGCAATTAAGTAAAAAAACACGAATATTCCCAGGATCGGCGGGACCTGGACCGGTTATTTCAATTAAATCTTGACCTGTCATGAGAGACGAGTCCGGGCACACAATTTCAGCTCGTTAGGCTTCGTATATCCGAAGATATGAAGCGTCAATGATTTGAAAGAATATAAACAGACAACAGGGCAAGTTAAACAAAAGTGTGTACAAAAACATGAATAGAATTAACTAACCTTTCGTTACTTTACACGACCATGACATTACTTTACACGACCCTTACACTACTTTACATCACCCTTACGTTACTTTACACGACCCTTACACGTGCAAATGAAACATGATTGTCTTTTAAATGTTGATTTCGTATGCAAATCACGTGGCCAACCGGCGTCGGGGAGTGATGCAACAGAGGGAAGCGAGGATTGCACTCAGATGTTGTTCGTGGTTATTCTTTTCCTCCCCACCAAATTAATCTGCTCATCCTGCCCTCCACGCTGATTGTTGTATCCGTTCGTGACAAGCCACCACCGCGTGATCTCACGAACAAGACTCGGCGTCGTCGTCGTCATCTGTTTACCGCTCCCCGATTGTTGTTGGTTTACTCACGCCAACACCGTGACGTCAGCCCGAACCACCTCTGCGTTTATATTTTATTGCAACAGCGATAAAAGTTTACGTGACCAGGTGGACCCCCCTCCCCGCCCCTGCTGAGAGTATTAATTATATACGCGTTGTATATTTTACCGCGTCTAAGAGACGACTTCACTCAAGCCAAGCGGGTTGGTGGTGACCACCTGGATTGGTCAAGGCCGATGATACCATCGACAGGCCAGGGCTGTGGGCAGTTCTTCGTGCTTTCGGAGTCCCTGACTCTCTGCTCACAATCATTAAGGGCCTTCATCATGATGGTGGGCAGGCCCGGGTAAAGCTACGTGGCCAGGAGTGGGAGCCATTCCCTGTTCACCTTGGGGTGCGACAGGGATTTCCTCTGGCTCCCACATTATTTTACATCATTTTGGCCACGAGAGGAATTTCCAATTGGTACAGACACAATGGGAGGCTAATCGATGTCCGGTGCGGTCGAGGGATGGCTACCTAAAAACCCTTTATTATGCAACCATGTTACGTGTGCTGATAATCTGGCGATTGCTGCTCACTCGGAGGAGGCGTCGGAACGCGCCGCTGCTGAGCCTGGAGCGTGCCACTAAGAGGTGGGGCCTTACCACCAGCCCCACCAAAACTAAGCACCTGCCTGGGTGTTTTGTGCCACCAAACACTCCACCCCCTCACCTACCCACTGGTGATGGAGCAGTTGTGGAGAGAGTCAGGGTAGAGGGGAGGATACAATACAGCGAGTTGGCACAATGGGGGGGGGGGGTACAGCTGGTGAGCATCTACCGGTCATCTCAGTCAGCCATCCCACGGCACCTGCAGGGTCTGTCCCGAGACCTCGTCCTGTCTGCAGAGAGCCTTCAACACTTCACGTGGCAGCCTCAAGGTGCACCTAGCGTGGCACAGGCGCCGTGATGACGTCACCGCCACTTAGTGGCGAATAGCGGGGGTGTTGGTGTTGGTGGGTATCACCGGGAGTATTGGTGTTAGGGACGCTACTGGGCAGTTGGAGGCAGTCGCCCTCCAGCAACAACGGAGGGCGGAGGAGCGACGCTCACAACAACGAGCGGAGCGCCGGGTGGCTAAAGCACAGCAAGTTGGCACAGTAGGGGAAACAGGTGGTGCATCAGCCAGTCATCTCGGTCATCTCAGTCAGTCGATCCGTGGCACCTGGGTCTGCCCCGTGACCTTCTGCCAGCGGACGTTCGACACTTCACGTGGCCTCAAGGTGCACATGGCCTGGCACAAGCGTCGTGGTGACGTCACCGCCACTTAGTGGCGAATGGCGGTTGTTGTTGTTGGTGGGTCCCAACGGGGGTGGACCATGCCACTAAAGTCCAGCACCATCGTGGGGCGGTACACGTCACGGTACACGACGTCACGGGCATTGTGCACGAAGCGGCAGCAGCAGCAGCAGCAGCAGCGTGACACGGTTCTCTGTGTGCGCTCGGGGCCACTCGCCGCACTCTGCGTCCATGCCCATTGCCTCGGCACGCTCCATACGTTTCACGGCAGCTGTTTCACGTTTCTCCCCAAACGACATTCTTTGCACGTTACACGATGGTGCTTTTCGCTGAATGACATTTTTTTTCTATATACGAAGCTAAAACGCAGAGCTTGCTATCATGAATGATTGTAATCTACAGAGAACATTGTTTAAGAAAATAATTGTTATCATTTGTTACCCCCGAGGGTACTGATAAGGCATTTTTGGGCCCATGACTGCCGTGATGTGAGCTGATAAGCCGAGTTGGAACACGCGGAGTCCTGCTCTGAGAGAGACGTGACCATACTTCACCACCCTGGTGAACTGTTAGCGCTCTTATGGAGGATACATGTACTACAATAGATCAGCTATGTCTCCTTTACATGTCACTTTGTTTACTTCTAAATGTATATTTTAGATAAACCGTCGGAAACAATGCACCACCTTCTTGGAGGGCATCGTTTCAGTAGCATCGCTTCAGTGCAAGAAGCACCCTGGACCGGTTTCGACACGCAGTGTCTCATCAGCAGTTCCATGTTGACAGGGTGAGTTGACCCCAAGGCTTGGCGAACTGGCAGATGTAATACTTGACGAGGACTCTGGTGAAGAATGTGGGATCCTATCTCCACGGCGCTTCAAGAAGAATGTGAACACTTGTAAGAATGTGCCACAACATCACGAGAAATTCTAGATTTGAAGCTTTCGTGACTGCAAGTATTCATATTCTTAGGTTTTTTTTCGGTAAAGTCACGTGGGTAAAAAATTTAAATTTAAATTAATAAAAGTAAAAACTAAATAAAAATCACGAAATTTCGGAGGCAACAAGTACTTGATACAGCAATCTTGCTGTGACGGTTCCACCTGAAGTCGAAAGCTTGTGTTGCCTCCGAAACGTCGTGATTTTTATTTTTATTTTATTTGACTTTTATTAATTGTATTTTTTTACCTACGTGACTTTACCGAAAAACCCCAATAACACCACGAGAAATGCGCCGCCTGTAAGCTCTGCGGACCACCTGGAGAAGACTGCAGGCGTCACGTGTTGACAACGATGGCGAACACGTGGGAGAGACTCGTTGACTTTTTGAAGCTATGAACATTACATTTGTAATCATACTCCTTGGTTCTTTTGGTAAAGTCACGTAGATAGAAAACATAACGAATAAACCACGACGTTTCGATAGCAACACAAGCCATCGTCTTCAGGTCAAAAAAATATCTACAGCAGGCGGACTGCTGAGGAGGAAATGTATGAATTCCGAAAGCTTCAATTCAAGATTTGTAATCATATTACAGTGTAGTATTATCCATTCTATTTCCATTGAAAACGATAGTCCCATGTAAGTATTCACATTTTTTATTATCACCCTGTACTTGGACACAACGTAACTCCTCCAACAGAATAAAACGGGTCATTGACGCTGATTGGTCAAGGCGGGAGGCAGGCAGGGAGCATGGCCGTGCCTCCACTGCTGCCCTCTGCTGGCCACAAGCTGCCATCACGCCCAAGCTGAATCTCAGCAGCTTGAGCACGTTACGAATTCCGTGGGATCTTTGTCTTCATTCATTTCGCGTGCAGACACAGCCACGACTTTCCGCGTCGCCGCTCCACGTTCATGGAGCCCCTTCCCTCTCGTCTACAGCTCAGTTCCTCACTTCACTCCCCCTCTGTATCGCCACATTCAACCAAAACGCAGAGATTGCTCCCACATGCACCCGACTGCCTATTGCTCTCATCCTATCTGCTTTGGTTTCTTTTTAATTTTACTGGCGGGCGTTTCGTTTGTTGTGCAATATCCCCGAAGGGCCCGGTCCCACTTCTCTGCATTGTAGATGTGTGTCTTTGATCGTTGTGCTCACACAAGCAGGATGATCTTTCTTGTCGACCGAGTGACGAGTTACACGGGATCATCCGTGTAGCTCAGCAACTCATCGAATCGACTCAAACGTCGCAATTCCGCCACGAGATGGCGCCGTCAGCTCACCCCGCAGCACTCACCATGGTCAACTGACACGAACCACGAAACATCGGAACGCGATTCGCCTACCCACACGCACCTTGGCTCGCCACATTTAAACCATCGACGTATGCTGGTACGCACTCCATCTTGTCGCGGGATTCCTTCTGGAAGTTGCGCAATTGTGACAGCGTCGTCTTAATAAGAGCAAAACAACGGATCGGTTTCCACGTTCAGCGGACTCATCGGCATTGTCGGGCCAGCTCACACCAGCGCTGGTGGACTGCCAGATGTTGGTGGGGAGGTCCCTCTGCGCCAAGTGAACCCTGGCCGCGGTGTTCGTGACACAAAGTGAACCCTGACCTCGTCAACGAAGCGGTGGGGGGGGGGGGCACAGCTCCCTCAGCCCATGGGGGGAATCCCACATGCCAGAGACCGCGCGTTCTATCGGACACCCATTGCTGGCTGACCACGACAAGATTGCGATTTCATCGGAGCCGACTCTGAACCGGTTTCATGGTTACGGTTAGTCGGCCAACACTCGCTTCTGGTGGCTCAGTGCGAGAGCGAGTCGGAAAGGTCACGACCTCAAATGTTGGTTAGGGATTGACTCAGCCCATCATCCCTTCGGGGTTGATAAAATAAATACAACTTTGTGGTGTCCCTTCCGCCAGTAACGGCGTCAACAAGATAGCGAGATGTTAACTCCGCGCCTGGTATACAGGAGGTCGTGGGTTCGATCCAGACCCTGACGCCTGCTGCTGTATATTTGGAGTTTGTGTGTCTCTCTCCCCGTGGTCGCGTTTACAGTACAGTATTTGACAGCTGTATATGTGTATGTACATGATAAGCCACTTCCTTGAGCTATCACTTGTGATAGCCAAGTCGCTGCTGAAGAAGAGCTATACAGCTCAGTCGTGAGCCTTAGCTGGTAAAATACAAGTAGTGCATATTGCAGGGCAGCACGTTTCCCTTTTCAGTTTATAGAAACTAAACTATTTTTTTTATTTTGCGGAGGGCAAAAAAACCGGAGGACCCCGAGAATCTATTTTGTTTTCACTCATGTTGAGATAAAAGCCCAAGCCCACACAAGCCTTTGCTTCAAATAACTCGCTGCTCTGTATCAACATGCCCTCAGTGCCTCCCTCCTCCACGAAAGATATGGACCTTGAAGCATCTGGTTTCGTGAGATGCATTCCACCCAGGGTCAGCTCCTATCGGTTGCTATCGAACACTCCTTCCCACGTGCACGTTCATCCACCCGTGTCTCGCCGTTGTTTGTACACACCTGCAGATCACACGCACAGCCACTGGCTAATTTATGGGTATGTTTTTAATGAGATCGAGGGATGGATCAGTCCCTTTGCGCAGGTGCTGTAGGTGGATTGTTACAACGCAGCATCGTGAGAGGTCGCGGCGACCTTCAGACGTTGACTTCCAGCAGTGAAATGAGCATGCCTGCTGCGGCTGCTGCGGCTGCGGCTGATGATGATGATGAAACCATTTGGCAGTCTACAGATGCGAGATGAAGGGGGCGTCCAAGGCGCAGCCCCTGCAATTGCGTGCTCCCATCGCTGCTGGGGCGATGGTCTCCAAATCGAGGGAGCTCTTAGACAGCCCCTCTGTATGTGGCCTTCGCTTCCCCGCTGGGCTGACTGACGCCCCGGTACAGAAGCGTCAGTAACCCGCTCCCCCCCATCACACGCGACCTGCCGATGGGACGAACTGCGCTGTTCCCCATGTCTACAGCTGGGTGGACAGAGGCGATGGGATTTGAGAAACGTCGCCCCGTTGTTCCAGCTGCCACGCGGGGAGATCGGACCGGCGACTCGCGCGTGACAGCCCGGGGCTGGTGAGCATCACAGCAAGCACCGCGGTGGCAGCGTCTTTCACATTCGACCCGGGGGAGGGAATCGGCGGTTACTCCCACTCCGTGATATTTAAACTTGTTAACATTTCGTTTGTCCGGCGTGGAAGTGATACACTTTAATCTCTGCCCTGGTACGTGCACACGTGTTTACGTTCCGGGCTCTCATCGCAATGCATTGCAGTTTACAGCCATCTGGGTGCTTTTAAGTTTTTTTTTACATTCATTATATATATACACACACAAACCTTTGAACCAGATCTTTATAGTTCGACGCTGTTATCTCCAATAATCTCTGCACTTTAATGTGGTCACCTTAATGCACGTGAAATATTATATTCGTATGAAAGAGTGAGAGCACCAATGCCAGTCTCGTGTAACGTGGAATATATCTCGTGCGCAGCGTGGAGTTTTTGGTGCAATGCTTGGATGCTTACAAGTGCAGCTGATACAGGTCGGGGTGGTGGTCACATGGCCGCAGAGGGAGCGCGTTCCGTCTCTTTATTGCAGAGGCTCCCCGCGGTTTACGGATTCCAGCGGCCGACCGAAAGAGCCAACACTGCAGGCGTGTTGGCCGTCATCTTCACGGTGGACGCTCAAGGTCCCGAGAGGCCACTCGCAAGAGGTAGGACCATCGTGTGCCGGCGTCATGGTCCAAATGGGCCAACATTTAAAAGAAGAAGAATATAAAATACCCACAATTCACCTCGTTGGAATCTACGTGGCAGTCGCTCTTCACCCAATCACCAACCTCCTTGTGAATGCTCAACAATTCAACGATATGGCAATTCTAGAATATATATCCAGGGATGGGTAAACAGGATTTGTCGCACGCACACTAGAGTCGTTACAATATGACGATGCCGCGCGGTGTGTGATGGTAAGCACGCTGGACTCGCACGCTGGACTCGCACGATGAACTCGCACGCTGGACTCGCATGCTGGAGGGCGCCGGTTTAAACAGTGGGCAAGTTTCTTCAAACTGCGGCCTCTCTCTGCAGCCAGCAGTACACATGGGGACATCACAGCGAGTGCCTGGGCAGGTGGCGTGTGGTGGTGAGGCAAAGTGTGGCTGTTCCCCAGTG
Organism: Entosphenus tridentatus; assembly: GCA_014621495.2. Lineage (NCBI taxonomy): Eukaryota > Metazoa > Chordata > Hyperoartia > Petromyzontiformes > Petromyzontidae > Entosphenus > Entosphenus tridentatus. The sequence continues at coordinate 664,390 of CM025629.2, read as the reverse complement.
CCGGATTAAGCTAGTGCGGGGCCTGTAGCATATTATTGTTTTCAAGGGGCCCTAAAAAAAAAGAAAACAAATTAATATTAAAGTAAAGTGATTGTATTTTTTCATGTGTTATACAGCCAGATGAAACGACAAATCGCTAACCGTAAATATCCAGTCGTTCATAAAAGTTGAAGACAGTATAGTACTATAGTAATAGAGCAAGTGCAGAATCACTGAACCGGAATTTATAGCTTGAAAGCATTTAGCGCGGGGCCCTTGAAAGTGGGGGACCCGTAGCTACTACACGTGTAGCTACTTGTGCTACATATGTCGCTACTTGTGCTGCATAAGTAGTAGCTACTACATATGTCGCTACTTGTGCTACGAGGATAATCCGGCACTGGTGTTCCGCACCTCATCCAAGGCGTCTGGCCAGGCCGAATATCCCCTCGAGCTCCCTCTCTCGAGTCGCCCATACTTGGGGCTCTTCCAACAGCAGTGGCCTCAGCAAGGATTTGCCGGGAATTGGTCATTCAGTCGGGACATCGAATACAATCCGGTTACAACCGTTGGAAATTGGCATTTGTTCCCAAAGACCAAGTGTTGTGAATTCCAAATTTCAGAGCTCGCAATTTTTAGTCCATATCTGCACCTCCGAATAGCGCAGTTGGCTACGTACGATGCGAAAGAAGTTCTACATACATCGTATATGTGCAACATGGTACATACAGTGCATGTGCGTCTGTGCATGTCGAGATGATTGAGGGCAATTCTTTTGTTGTCTTGGGTCATTTGGTCATCGGCAACGATCTCGAGTTCTCAGAACTTGGAAGCTCAGCAAAGTCGGAGCCTGCCCGAATGTATGTGTTGTGAACCCTCCTCCACCCGACGCAGCCGGACAAGTTCAGGTGCCGCGTGTACGAGCGTGGGACGCGACGATTGTACGATTGCCTCTGCTCACTCCGCCGGCGAGGTGAAGGACACGTCTCGCAGTCGTATTTAGCGGCGAGGTGCCACGGGACGTTTCTCTTGGAGCTTCGTCATCTTCGCGGCACGAGAACCCACGTGGTCCGAACAGAGCAGTGCCAACGCGCATGTCACCATCCCCGTCATGTGCCCGTCACGCCGTCTTTGCGTCAGCGTCGTCTCGACATCCCATTGCAGGTTTTTTAAACTCAACACAAATACAAATTACACCATTGGAACCTCATTTGCCAGTAAAAAATTATAATTGTTTTTTTACCCTTTTAAATGGCAACAAAACTGACACCTTTGTTTAAGGGACAGTGCATACATTATCAGACTTATGTTTTTTGTTTGCATTATGACTGCAGGTATTGTGGTCTATGCAAACATGAGTCCTTGTAAAAAAAAGGTGTCAGTTTTTTTGCCAGATAAAAGGGTGAAAAACCAATTATCACAAATCCAAATTGTGTTGTATTGGGGAGAAATGCACGCGCTTCGGACAGCCGCAGCAGAGCCACGATTGTCCACGGATTCCCTGCGGCCGGCTCGGTCAAACACCAACACGACGCCGCCGCCGCTCGCCTCTCTCGTGTCACCCCGTGGCCACCACGGGCGCTCCCTTGCATTGCCACAGACGCCAACTCGTGTCCAAGTGGAGGGGGATGAGACGTGACTCGAGTTCGATTACAGCTCGCGGGCAACATAAGTGGTGAATATCTGAACTTATTGTGCGTCTCTCCTAGGTCGACTCAACCTTAAATGAGTAGCTAGTGCAGTGTGTAACATATCAGCCCTGGGAAGAAGAAGGCGGCCGGACGTGGTGCGAGCCACACCACTCCCCTGCGCACTGGGTCACCCTCCCGAGGTGCTCGCTAGCAGCACTTTCCCCGACAGCCTGTGTGGACTATACAGGGGATCTTTGTCTTTGGTGACCACGTGTTATGTGGCGGTTATGGTGACACCATCCCAGTGCCCTGGGTTCCAATGCAAACCGTGACGCATAACACCAATGATAGTTGTTATTTTAACCTGCCCTGTGCTTCCCTTAGGTTGACTCAGCATGCAGTGAGTGACTTATTTCAGAGTTGGGAATGAAAGGCGGGGCCGCGTGTGAGTGGCGCTGGAATTGAACTCACTTCGAGAGAGTCAACGAATCCTGTGTGTGTGTGCGTCTCACAAATTGAAATTATTTATGTTAGTGCGGTTATTATTTGACTAAGCGCCATATGAATTAAAACAAACCCTTTTCTCCTGCTGCATTGGCAGTTGTGCAAGAGCACAATTAGCAATCAACAAAACTCAACACATCCGTTAATAAAGTAACGTGAAGAAGGGCCATTGCCCGAACCGTCACATTTATTTGTATTTGTTTCTTTGAAGGTCGCACGGTGTTCAGATATTAAAATACCGTCATCATGATCAGCAGCAGCATCAGCAGCATCAGCATCATCATCATCATCAGCAGCAGCAGCAGCGTCATTCAGCGTCGGAACGTGGGTGACGCATGAGTCTTGCCTTGCCTCAATCGAAGGGGTCTTAAGGGCGCTGTCGGAAATTCTCAGTAGGCACCGGTGCGGGGATCTGGGATTTCCAACTTGCACGTTGATTCATAGTCCCTGCTCAGCTCAGGAAGATACCATCACGACGTGGATGAAGAGCATGTCGGAGTGCTTTTGTGAAGCTGATCTTGCTCGTGAAAAGCAACGCAGCGAGGTGTCTAAAGAAGAACATTCTTCATGAGTGCGTGCAACCTGCCGTGTCCACGGGGTCCAGAAACACCGCGGGCATTCAGGAGAAGTTATGGACCTAACAAGTCGCGTGTGCAGACGCACGGTTGGAATTACACGGAGAGAGAGAGAGAGAGGAACAGATGGATTAGAGGCCATACACGGGTTCATTACATCACCCAAACGATTAAGAAAAGTAATTGGGCTTGGGCAGGTCGCATCACGCCTGGAAGGGATGATGACCGACCGATGGTTAAGAATAATAACGGAGTGGCAGCCAAGAAATGAAACGCTTGCGAGAGCACGTACACCGAGGAGATGGAGCGCTGAGTGCCAATTCACGTGCAGATGTCGGTTGGATGAGTGCATCAGAGGCTTGTGAGAAGTGGCTGCAGTTTGGGGAGGCCTTCATCCAGCAGTTGATTGGTCGTGGCTGGGAATGATGACTCATTTTATATCCATAAGAAATAAACACACAAAAATCATTAGCGTCGTCATGGAGAATATGAGTAAGATTATACGTAAGCAATGTCTGCCTCTCTGCATAAAAACTCAATAATTCTTCTGGGAGTGCAAGATTTCAACAGCAGAGATCCAAAACAAGCAAAATTCGACCGACGGTGTCTCACCAGCATGCAAAGTCGAACAATGCCCGTGAACAAGTTGCCGGATGTAACAGGCAAGGGCGATTTATCGCAGACATGGGGCCTGGTTCAACACAAACTAATATCACACATCGCACAAAGTCGCGTAATCATCGGAAAGAGACGGCTGCTGCCCTACCAAACAGGGCGCCCCGGTGGCTAGGAGATGTTAACTACCTCGCCTGGTATACAGCAGGGCGTGAGTTTGATCCTGACACTGACGCCTGCTGCTGTGTATTTGAAGTCTGCGGTATCTCTATCCCTGTAGTCGCGTGGATTTTTTTTTACCTCCGGGTTCTCCGGGTTTTCCCTCCACATTTAGGATCAACACCACGCGTTTAGAGTACAGTATATCTGGCTGCTATACATTTGCGTGTACACGATAATACAAGCCTACGTGTACACGATAATCCACTTCGTCGCGCTCTCACTTGTGGTGGTAGCCAGGTGGCTCGTGACAAAGTAGCGGGCCTTGCCTGGCGAGGTAGAACAACTATTGCGGGTGAAGGGGGAGGTTGGGGGGTCACGTGGGGGGATCTGGGTGGGGGGGGGCAGAGTCTGTGACGTCAGCTGCATCCCCGCACGTCACGAGACCGCGTGGCACGCGCATCGAGCGTCTCCGCACTTTCACTTCAATCGCAGTCGCCCCGCCCCGCGAGTGAGTGAGTGAGTCACGCGCCTTTCACAAACTCCCCCCCCCCCAACTATCCCGCCTCTCTCTGTTGGGATGAGCAGCGTCAGCCACGTTGCCGTTACCGGGTCAAAAGTCTTCATGGCGTCGTCTTGGTGGTGGTGGTTGTTGTTGTTGTGGTCAGTCCGAGGCAGGCGACGGTGGTGGGTGCCTGCGTGGTTCGATCTCCCGGCACGGCACTGGACATCATGGGGCACGTCCCTTGATCCTACACCGCCTCTAGCCACGCGGCAGTGATGTGCACGACACAGTCGAGCGGCGGCAGTTCGGGTGTGGCTGAGTAGCGCGTGGCTCTTCTCAACTCTTCTCCGATGTGGCCAGCTTCAAATAGTAGGCCAAATACCCCGTTAAATGGAGGGCTCTCGCCCTCTGGTGGAGGCCCTCCCATCAGACAGCGGTGTGAGCAAGTAACTGCAGGGCTGCGCCTTTACCTCTATGGTTGTGGGTTACCAGACCGCTGCTTTGTGACACTGGGGAGGCCACGGCAACCAGGCGGGGAGGCTGGGCCACATCTCACCCTGGCGGGCTCTATCGGCTTGGCAGAGCCGTCCCTAAAGGGTACACCGCGAATAGGAGCGACCGCCCCGAGCCCTGCGCTTTGGGGGGCGGGGTGGGTTGAGGGGCCCGCGCCTCGACGTCACGGTGTCAGATGTAATTCTCCTGGTTCGGGGCATGGCGGGTCCACACGGTGCGCGATCTGCCCGCGCCTCGCACCTCCCGAAGGACGTCCCTGCTGCTCGTAGCAGGAGGCACTTCGTGACAGATCGCGTTTGAGCGTCAGGCTTGCGTGGCTACCCCACCCACTCGAACGTGCCGTGCACGCTTTAATAGGTGTCCGTCAATTAGCCCGTGCCTCTAACAGTCTAAGCCAGGCGAGTATTGCATGTGGATGAACAGGTGACGCGTGGCATCCTTTTACCTGCGGTACGCCACGGGAAGGGGGCGAGAGGCTAGGATGTTAGCCACTGCCATGCCTGGGGGTGGGAGGGGAAGGGGACGAGAGAAGTAAATGAATGGGAGCTGAGAGTGAAATGATGGGAAAGGATGAGAGAAACGGGAGTAAAGGATGCAAGAGAGACGAGGATGGGGAGGATCGACGCGGCGTCTGTTCTCAGAGTGGGAGTGGTCACACACGAGTCACGTGACTCACGCGATCCTTGAGCCTCTTGACATGCCGCACAGCGGTGCCGTGCACAATCTGGGCGCTTTTCGATTTCAAGCTTTCGTGACTGCAGGGATTCATTTTCTTGGTTCTTTCGGTAAAGTCACGTAGAAGGGAAATAATAAAATAATAAATAAAACCATAATAAAATATAATTCTCACGACCTTTCGGCCACAACGCAAGACGCTGTCTTTCCGACAGCCCTGTTCTTCACCTGAGGACGGCTGCTTGCGTTGTGGCCGAAACGTCGTGAGAATTGTATTTTATTATGTTTTATTTGTATTATTTTATTATTTATCTTCTACGTGACTTTACCGAAAGAACCAAGAAGATGAATGTGGGCGCTGTTTGCGGAACGCGACCGCGTGTGCAGCCACAGTAAGTGGAGCAGAGGCGACCGTGGGTGGAGCCACAGTAAGTGGAGCAGAGGCGACCGTGGGTGGAGCCACAGTAAGTGGAGCAGAGGCGGCCGTGGGTGGAGCGCGCGCGACCGCTCACGCCACCGCCCCCGCTGTGAACTCTGCTCAGAGTGAGAAATGAAAGTTGGCAATTTGCTTTGCGCAAGCCCACTGGATGCCCGGCCAGTGATCGCTCACGTGGCTTCACGCAGGGACATCGCTTTCGTTCCTGATATTTTGTTAGATCCCCTTAGCCGCACGTGGCGCAGACAAGACGAAGGATGTCGTTGTTGTTGTTGTTGTTGTTTTCACGGTCAGTCAGGAAGCAGCCCGTTCCAATAAGTGAAAACAAGTTCGCGGTTCGGTGAAAGCAAGCGAGTCATTAAATGTGGAATGTATCTTGCCCCATGTGACTTGACGTGCATCTTAACCGTAGCTTGTCGGAGCCAGGACGATCATCCATGTCTGTAGCTGTGTCAGGTCACGTGGTCGTCGTCTTATTGCCAATGTTCGTGTCGCTTTTCCCCTCGACCCACCCGGCACGGTTGCCGCGTTTGCCGAGACATTATTTGCACGTGACCATGTTGCCGATGGAACTGTGACCGAGAAAGCCCTTGGCGCCTCCTGCCTCCTCCTCCTCTACACTCGTGGTGGCTCGATGACTCTTTCACGGCGGCGTTTCGCTTCAAACTGCTGTGCGAGTTTGCAGTCCGCCGGCCGCTGACCGTTGGAGGTGCCGGACCGCTGGGACGGGCCTCTACCCTGGCATGGCCCCGCACCACGCGCTGAGCGTTTAGCCCCCCCCCCCCTACCCCCAACTCCGGCCACCCCCTGACATTCGGAGAGTGCTCCACGGTGCGCACAACGCAGTTCGGATTAACTCTGCCCCGGGGGCTGTCCCCCCCCCCCTCCCCGTGCGTAACGCCACCGTCCCGCTCGGCTGCACGTATCCCAGGTGGCGGCGGGTCAAACTGCACCGGATTTTCAGAGACTATAACGAGAAGGGTTTTTTGTTTACCAGGCACGGCCCACTCAGCTGCATAGCTCTGTTTTTCAGAATCAGCCTGGCCACAACGAAGTGGCGGATTACGTGGAAATTTATAGCAGCCAAATACTCGAAATGTGGAGGGGGAACCAGAGAACCCGCAGAGAAATCCAGGCCACAACGGGGAGAGAGACATGCAAACTCTGAATATACAGCAGCTGGCGCCAGGGTCTGGATCCGACCCACGACCTCCTGTATGCCAGGCGAGGTAGTTAACATCTCCTCGCCACCACGGTGCCCTTGACAGTGAAAGGTCACGCATCTGCCTGGCTTTCGAGTGGCGGGTCATGCCATGTGCGTGAGATGTCGCGCGCGTTATAACTTGTGAATTGTTATTATTTTTACTGTTGATGACTCAAATAAATGCAACAGCATCTCAAGACGCTGCATGAAACAATAGTGCGACTACCTTATTATGTATTTATTTATTAGCGCGCCTACACTCAAGGCGTTCTGTAACGTGTAACAGTGGTAACAATAGCAACAACGGAGTGATTCAGTTGGCAGGGGTGTGTAAGGGCCGAGGAATGAGTGACCGGAGCGGAGGGCACACGAGGAGCCAGGGAAGGGCTCTAGGGGAGGGACGGGAAGGAGTGGAGTGGCGACGGGTGGAAGAGGGAGGGAATGGGCCGTGGAGAAGATTCGAGTCTTTGAGAGCTGAACGCAAGGGGGTGAAGGAGCCCAGTGGGCAAGAGGGGTGGTGTGTGTGTGCACGGAGAGACGACGACGACGAGGCATCGGCAGAGGACAGCAGCGGAGTGTTGAGTCTAGACTTGAACGGGGGCAGTGAACGAGCAGGGAGTATCACTGATTGAATCACAGTCCACACAGGGAAGCAGTGAAACGTTGGCGAGTTCCCGCTCTAGTTACCACCTGCTCGGGCTTGACCCGGAACATCCGGCAATCGGCAACTGGGTTCAGACGTCAGGAGTTGATTTGTACACAGATCTGGTACCGACATTGTGTTGAACTTCAATTCAATATCCTCCACATTTTCGGTAACAGCCACAGGCTGCCTGAGGAACAAGTTTCGATTTGATCTCTTCGTGGAAAAGGTGACAATGCTCGCTCCCACGTGGAGAGAGGTCGACTTGGGTGCTGGTTGCTGTCGAGGGGCCCGAGAGCGAGATGAGAAGCCTGGGGTCAGTGTCTGGGCTGGGGTCAGTGTCTGGGCTGGGGTCAGTGTCTGGGCTGGGGTCAGTGTCTGGGCTGAGGTCAGTGTCTGGGCTGGGGTCAGTGTCTGGGCTGGGGTCAGTGTCTGGGCTGAGGTCAGTGTCTGGGCTGAGGTCAGTGTCTGGGCTGGGTTCAGTTTCTGGGCTGGGGTCAGTGTCTGGGCTGGGGTCAGTGTCTGGGATGACTTACCGATGGTCAGTCTAAGTAACAGTGAGATCACATTTTACAGATGCAAACACTGCCATTCACTGTGCACTTTCCCAGAAACGACCCTCGTATTTGTATTACTGACGCCATTCACGTTGTCATTCACTACCGCCAGGGCATCGCTTTGTTCTGCTGGGCCGTCAACGTCGTGTAAGTGGAGCAACACCGATGTCATCTGCACGCCTGTGACAAGCGAAGCCAGGGCACGGACAGCTGACCCGCTCGTGCTGAGTGGCGGTGCAGAGATCGTGGGCGAAGTTGACCAATGGCCCAGAGAGCCTTAATGGGAAACATCCTTCTGTGGGATGACGCGCCCCGCACGCTGACGGAGCTCGCCGTCAAAACAGAGAGACCGACCCACGTGGCACATCCACTCCGACGCGTGGTGGTTTACCAGCGTCACAGTTGTCAGTATCGTGCTTTGTAATCCGTCACGATGGATGAGCACACGGCACACTAAGGCATGCCACTTAACCACGAATATCCGTTCGCCACCACATCATTCAATACAAAGACCTCCCTCATAATAAGCCTTGGATGGACTGTTAGCGAGCACCTATTAAAGCTGGCGCGGCACACGAGAGCGTGGGTGGCCATCACCACGTATTTGTGTCTCCCCAAGTGCCCATGTTTTACGCACACCGCACCAGGTACTTATTTAAGGCTGAGTCGACCTAAGGGAGGCCCTGCACTGTTGTTGGTCACGAGCGGGAATTTAACTCGGGTCACCGGGTTCGTAGCGCGCTGCGCCAACCGCGTCACCGCCACGCATCTCACTCACACACTCACTCACACACTCACACACTCACACTCACTCACACACTCACTCACTCACACACTCACACTCACTCACTCACACACTCACTCACACTCACTCACTCATACACTCACTCACACACTCACACTCACTCATACACTCACTCACACACTCACACACTCACTCACACACTCACTCACTCACACACTCATACACTCACACTCACTCACTCATACACTCACTCACTCATACACTCACTCACACACTCACTCATACACTCACTCACACACTCACTCACACACTCACACTCACTCATACACTCATACACTCACTCACTCACACACTCACATATTCACATACTCACTCACACACTCACACACTCACACACCCACTCACTCACACACTCACTCACTCACTCACACACTCACTCACTCCACTCACTCACTCACTCCACTCACTCACACACTCACTCACTCACTCCACTCACACACACACTCACACACTCACTCACTCACTCACACACTCACTCACTCCACTCACACACACACTCACTCACTCACACACTCACTCACACACTCACTCACTCACACACTCACTCACTCACACACTCACTCACTCACTCACACACTCACTCACTCACTCACACTCACTCACTCACACACTCACTCACTCACACACTCACTCACTCACACACTCACTCACACACTCACTCACTCACACACTCACGGCCCTTCGGCGTCATGATGGAGCCGCTGCGGCGACATTTGCGAGCTCACAATGCGCGCTCTGTGCGCTGCGAGTGAGGCAGACGCCGTCAGCGCCACAGACACAACGCAACACACTCCGACACGCGCCGAGGAATCAAAACACACAAAAATCAACGGCCAAACCCACCACCCGCCTCCCCCCTACGAGCCGACGACATTAATCACATCGCGGAAACGGGGTCGTCAGCGAGCGCCTGCCGAGGCAAAGGGAAGAGGTCAGAATCGCAGCGATGTGTTTGGACCGGAGGGACTTGATGAGGTGCAAGCTCCTTGTGGCAGATGTCCAGTTCGGGGAAGGCGCGGACACACAGCGGCATCACCAACCTTCTCTGCGCAATGCTGGCGATGACGGCAACGCGGCGTTCAAGAAAATATATTCATTCGTCTTTTTTTCCTTTCCCCAAATTATATTGCAACGTTGCTGTGTGTGTCATGCCAGGACACGTGGCCATTCAGTGCCGCTGTAGAGCAGTGAGCGCTTGATGCCCTGTGAGAGACCGGTCCGGGCAAGATGACATCGCAGAACCTCATCTGAGATCCCTTAAAGTGACCTCATCCACACTCCAGTACTTTTCCATGCATGCTGTTGCAAAGATGTTCGTCATGTGGCATTTTAAATATTGTTTTGCAAAGCTGGAATGTTTGTCAATTTTAATGACCAAATAATTTTAGGCTGAGTGGTCCTACCGGGGAGCCAAGTTACGAGCCACGCTAGCATTTGGTGCATGGTCACAGAGATGAGTAAGTCCGAATATTCGTTTTTATTTGATCGTCGACCATCACAAAGACGCCGCGCTGGTCACACAGAGGATTCAGCTCTTTGGAACAACAACAAGAAACGACTTTTTAAGTCTGTTGCAAAATGGTCTCAGCCTCCAGCATTGAGACAGAACATCTGTCGCCGGGAGATGGCTCCAGGTCTTCGGGCCGGAGACCCCGGGATAGCTGCGCTGTGCGTAACGCCGCACGGGGTTAACGATCCATCGACTCTCCGTGCATGCATCCACCCAGTCACAGTGAGGGAAAAAAGTATTTGATCCCCTGCTGATTTTGTACGTTTGTCCAATGACAAATAAATGATCAGTCTAGAATTTTAATGGTAGGTTTATTTGAACAGTGAGAGACAGAATAACAACAACAAAATCCAGAAAAACGCATGTCAACATTTTTATAAATTGATTTGCATTTCAATGAGGGAAATAAGTATTTGACCCCTCTGCAAAACATGACTTAGTACTTGGTGGCAAAACCCTTGTTGGCAATCACAGAGGTCAGACGTTTCTTGTAGTTG
>CM025629.2:630258-645005 GCA_014621495.2 Entosphenus tridentatus | reverse complement strand
CTCACTCACTCACTCACTCGACTACTCACTCACCCACCCACTCACTCACAATTCACTCACACACCAAATCACCCACTCACTCACAATTCACCCACTCACTCATTCGCCCACTCACTCACCACACCGCAGGTCACAACACTTATCTTTCTGCTCCACTTTTCCCTCCCATCATCGTCTTTCTTTCCTGAATTCTACTAACCTTCCTCAATTAAATAAATGTACGCCATTAACTCGTATCCGTTACATCTTCAATGCGTAGTGCTGTTTGTGTCTGCCCGCTTGGCGTGTTATCAGCGAGCGTGGATTTAAACTCAACAAAGTCAACTTCTGTTTGTCTTGTGAATTCAAATCCGCGCTCGAGTTCAGTCGCACGCGTCTCTTGACGAGTAAATTGGCATCACGCAAAAACTCATACACAGGAAGGAAACTCAAACAGTGAACATGAAATAGCCTACAAGTAAATATGTATATAAACAGTGCGCGTACCAAATTAACAGCTGCGAATTGCAATGTTTACGTTTTAAAATAATATACTCGGAGTAAGTAACTGCAGACGTTGGGTTGTTATCTTATAAAACATCTGCGTCTACGATTGCCAAATACGGGGCCAATTTTTGGGAAAGAGTTTAGATGTGAAAATGAGAGGCAGTGAACTCGTGCGCACGCAGTGGTCGCTATTCCTCGCGACTGGGGCATCTCGACAGGTTTCCTCTGCGCGTCATTTACAGATTCGAGGCGTCTTACCGTCTAAGCATCGGACGCGGAGTTCACATTCACCGCTGCCGCGTGCCAGAGAGCGCCCACATCTCGGCCTGAGGTTGCCAGCGACCAGCCCTGGGAGCGGTTTGCGACGCACGCGCCCTTGGCGCTCGCTGCACAGTCGAAACACCGACGACGCGTTCTTGTGCTTCAAATCACATTTGCTATCCCTTAAATAAACCCGAGTCCTTGCTGGAACCGTAGAGTGTATACCTCAAGAGACCGTAGCACCAAGGCACATGTGTGAATGCTTACGGGCAAGCGCACAGCCATTAACACAACGCGCTGCCAAAGAAAGTTGGTGGTTCTGTGTTTTTTTTGCCTTCAGAACTCACGACTTACACCCGAAAAGCGATGTTCAACCTCCCGAGCGCATCGATCAATCAGCACGCGCCTGCGGTGTAAGCACGTGCACCCACCGCCTGCCCCCGCACACACACACACATACACGTGTATATACACGTGTGTGTGTGTGTCAGTTGCATGGCAATCGCTCTGCGGCGTGTGAACGAGGTAGCTTTGCCGGATCGTGGCCGGTGGAGGCTTCTGGCCTCAAAGACAACAATTGTGGCGAGACGCTTTGCCGCACGCAGCGAGGCGTTGGTCGTCGTCCGTCCGTACGAGCCCACGGGCTTTCCACTGCCATTGATGCCACGTAACGATCCGGCAAAATGTACGTCGTGAGAGCCCTCCACCACCCGACGCAGCCTAGCAAATACAGTTGTCACGTGGTTGTACGAGCGTTGAACGACGCGCCGATTAGTATCGGCACCAATTGCTCTAAAGTCTAAACGCGTCGTGATGTCGATGCCAAATGTGGAGGGGAAAACCTGAGAAAATCCACACGACCACGGGGAGAGAGAGAGACACGCAAACTCCAAGTATACAGCAGCAGGCCTCAGGGTCGGGATTGAACCCACGACCTCCTGTACACCAGGCGAGGTAGTTAACATCTCCGAGCCGCCATGGCGCCCAAATGAACCGCTTACTCGTGCAGACGAACACACAAATACACACACCATACAAACACACACAAACACACAGAACAAATACACCACACACACACACCACACACACCACACACAATACACACACCACACACACACAACACACACCACACACCCCACACACACCACACAAACACACACACACACACCACACACCCCACACACACCACACAAACACACACACCACACACACCACACACACCACACACAATGCACACACCACACACAGACACACCACGGAGCGATTGATTAGGCGGCGTGTGGATGACCCCTCCCGCTTGGCCAAGACGATGCGGCGAGACAGGGACTACATCAATCACAATAGAATCATTCACTGCGCAAGCCGTGGTGGTGGTGGTGGTGAGTGAAGCAATAACAATCGGCGTTCGCGCATCGTGCCACAATTTAACTTGTTTGGCTCCGTGTGGCTTGTGGAGGAGGGTCTCACGGCGTGTTTTTACTGGCCACGTCGTTGCGTGGCCAAACTTAAAACTACGTTTTGAATCGTGACACTGGCAGGAAAGGCGTCCGTGCTGAGGTGTCAACGGGCCTTGGCATCACGGTGCTTGCCGCTGTTCCCCGTGGATGCGTGGCAAAGACGGCGGTCACCGCATCGCGTGGCGCTTTCAGATACGCATCAGTGGCCGTCTGGAACGCTCTTCCTTCCGATATTAGGAAGCCGCTGGAGCTATGCACGTTTAAAGCATCCAGATTGAATACTCCTTCATCTAGAACTTCCGTCTGTGTTTAGTGTCGCTGTCTTGCCCCGACACCTCCGATTAGCACGGCCAGCTACGTATGGTGCGAAAGAAGTCCAACTCCCTCGCCTGGTATGCAGGAGGTCGAGGGTTCGATGGCAACCCTGACGCCTGCTGCTGCTGCTGCTGTAGATTTCGAGTTTGCGTGTCTCTATCCGGTGGCCACGTCGATTTTTCTCCGGATCCTCCGGGTTTCCCCTCCACATGTAGCAACATGCGCTTAGAGTATTTGCCTGCTATCAATGTTCACATGATGAGCAGCTCCGTTGAGCTGCCATTTGTGGCCGGGTTGCTTCCGAGAACGAGCTCTATCGCTCAGCGGCCTAACACGGTCAAATAAACAAATGAATATCTGAACCCTACGCAGGCTTCGCTTCCGAGATCTGGCGGAAGCGGTCGCATTGCGGTTGATGTGGTCACGGTCGTCGTTCGCCGGTGAAATGGACTCATTCATTCGAGTTCACGTCTCGCTTCAGCGAACCGCCACTCGTTTGCCTCGATGGATTTCGCGTCCAATGCGTCGCACGCGTTGGGATGAATGACGACAGCCAAATTAAACGGCAACGTGCACACGTAATGAGGTAATGGTCCCCGCACAACAGCAACGGTACTTTGATTGCTCGGCAAAGAGACAGCGTAATTAGAGCAGTCCCATGATGAGGTCACCTTTATTCTGTCACAAAGCTCCCATTGTTATTGCAATTGTTTTGTAACCACAGTTGGTGAACACATGGCCCAAAAGCCCAAAACGCCAAGCAGCCAGTAACAAACAGCATTAATAATGCGCTGTAACCGGGAAGGGTGTAACGCGTTCCTTGACTTGAGCAAGGTTATTGGAATCGCTTGGTGAAAAAAGACGACGGGAGGGAATTCCCAAGTTGACTAATCCGCCGCGGTGGCGAGGAGATGTTAACTACCTCGCCTGGTACACAGGAGGTCGTGGGTTTGATCCCGACCCTGACGCCTGTTGCTGTATATTTGGAGTTTGCGTGTCTCTCTCCCCGTGGTCGCGTGGACTTTTCTCCGGATCCCCTACACATTTAGAATCAGCAACACGCGTTTAGAGTATTTGGCTGCTGTACATTTCCACATGATCAGCCACTTCGTTGAGCTATCATTTGTGACCAAGTCTCTTCTGAAAAGGAGCTTTTCTAGCTCAGTGGGCCTTGCCTTGTAAAATAAAATAAAAAAAAGTCAATAGTTAAGTTTAGAGGGAACGAATAGAAAGGGGATTGTTGGGACGTGCGCTGCTGTTGGTGGGGGCTGGACACTGTGTGCGTGAGACGAAACTATCTGGCAGACCGAGTCGCAGCAACACGGGGGTGGGAGAACTCACGAGTGGAAGTTCATGGGAAGAGTTCCCGTGGAAGGGCGAAGCAGAAGAGTGACAAGGAGGTGACTGAGCATCGTGAATCGGTGGGTGGCTGGATCGTCAACAAGCCGGACTGCTTCACCCCGAATTATTTCAGGCGCAATGAGGTCGAGAGCTGGGTGCTGCCACCCGAGATCTACGCGTGTTGAACTTCTTTTGCACCGTACGTAGCCAACCGTGCTACTCGGAGGACGCGGATGGGGCAGTGTTTAAACTTTGCCCGTGTTTTTGCCTTACGTTGGCTCTCTTGGGTGCAGAGTACATTTCTGATAGGCGTTAAAACGAGAAATGTTGGCACAAGACTCGAGAAAATGACGGCCAACCGTGGCCCGAAACGGCGTGACACGGCGACGTGGCCGTGCGACGGTACCTCGGGAAGGGCACGAGCGGCAGGCACAGCTGCGTTGGGCCCTGTCAAGACACCGCAGCGTGGTTGCTGTCCACCACCGCCACCCCAGAGACAGACGTTATTCCCCGTTCGCGTGATAATTGAAAAAATGAGCAAGAGAAAACGAATTTTATTGCAGTGGGAGGTCATAACAAACAATAAAACAAACAAAAACACACGCGCACAAATAAGAAAATATGTGGGAGAACAGAAAGTACTTTTGTGTTGCTTTTGGGGTGGGGGGGGGGGGGTTTGTGATTTTCACAAATTCGCATGCGCGCTCTCCGGAGGATCCAACAGGCTTGGTTGTTGGGGCTTTTCTATTAAGACGGAGTTGGAGGAAGAGGAGGATAAAGAGAAGACTTTGCTTGACGCGAAACTGCCGTGTGTTTTTAATTAGAGCGTCTCGTCATTTTTCAAAATGCTCATTTGTGTCCCTGTCACAGCGCTGCCATTCACCCGCTACTCTGACGGTCGCGCCCCGACTAGAACTGTCTGTGATTGGATGGCGCGTGTCACGTGCGGCTCATATCCACTCAAATAATTCACTGAGTACATCATGCATTTATTGAGAACAAAAACGCATTTGTATGCTTCTCGTGGGTTGGATAAGCTTTCTGGGAGAATGCCTTATCCTAGCAATTTTCCAAATAAATTTGTATTCCAATAAACTCCACTTATTCGAATAATTGACGGTGACGTGGCCTTGTGGTAGCGCGTTCGCAACCTGTCGCAAAGTTTCGTGGTTAGAATCCAAAGGGCGCCTTGGTTAACCCCTCCCCGTCCCGAGACGACTTCAACTTGCAGGGTCGTCCCATTCACCGCCGAATCTTGCAACGCACAAGCGGTGCAGCATGAATTTTATTCAGAGAGGCATAGCGCCGTTGTTTTTTAAGACATTGTTTTTAAAGACATTGTACTCACCGCGGAGAACTGTAGCGACACGACCGTCACACTCTAAGATAGCCGGCGCCAAACTGTGCCACACGCCCTCCCACATGGCCTTGTGAGAGCCTCGGTGTACCGTGCGTGTACGTCATCAGAACGGATACCGGAAGATAAACCGATGACCTACAGGTACATCATCGGAACAGCAAAAATACTCCGCGCCATCTGCTTCACAGCGGACGTCACAGATCCCGCGATGTCATTCGCAAGAGTCGGCCGTTGTGTGCCCGCGTCACGGTCCAAATTTGCCACTTTTGAAAAGTTACCCGCAAATCACTCAATTGGAATCATAAATAGCAGCAATCATCGCTGTCCCATCCCTACCCCCAACCCCCTACTGCGAAAGTTGGCAGGATCCTCCTAAAAAAAGTTACGAGACTCAGTGAGGCTACCCTGGGAAAACTCGTGGAATAATAACCTGAGTGAATGAGAAACCCAGTGAGCCTTTCGCATTGCAGCTGAACTCTGGGAACTGTGGGGGTTTTTCCGTACATAGGGGAGTGGAAACATTGAAGCAGTGGCGGCCCACGGCGTTCGCAAAGCAAGCAAAAGCTGAAGGCCTCAAGTAACTCAGGAGGGTCCCGGGTTCATACAAAACAATTGGGTGGCACCAACTATCGATGCAAATTCTAACAAGTATAATAAACGAATCAACAGAAAAGAGAAATTAATCTGTATAAACGATATCCTGTTTGCATCTCTCATGTCACTGCATATATGTTCTGTCTACATTCATGTTATATAATCCCTTCTGTCAACTCAGTAAAATGTTTTAGATTGAAAAGGCCCCCATCATTCCACTAAGGGCCCACCGATGCGCCTACACCACCGTAGACACATTCCAGGCCGTGAAAGAGAACATGAATAGGATCACAGGTTACAGAGCTTCAGACGCGGCGGATGAAGTTGTACGAAGGCGTTCGTGCTTGGCAGCGTTGCAATCGAGTGTCATAGTCGGTGACGCGCAGGGCCACCCAAACATGCAGGCAGTGGCGGTAGTAGCCACGGGCAAAGCTACAAGAGTAGAGCCCCAAGCGGCTCAACGGGAAATTCGACAAATCTTCTAAAAAAAATGGGAAATCTTTCCCGTGGGCCCCACTACGGGCCCGGTTTTGTTGCTGCTCATAAACGACGCTGGGCACCACGTGGTATCTGCTCCACACCTCCAGGAATCCGGGCGACCCTGCTGCTGATGGGTTTTACACAAACTCAACACCGATGCCTCCTGCCCAAAGCACACAGAGGCGGGTGAGGTGCGGGGGTGGGGTGATGGATATTTGGTAGTGGAGGCCAGATCCTTGCTAATTCTGACCAGTCACCCATCTGCAAACTCAACGGTCTGTGGTGTATGTACATGTGTAGTGAATGTGATATTTTATTTCACTGTGTAAGATCATACTCCCGTGGGGGGTGGGGGAGGGTTGTTTTTATCCCCGCAAGAATTGAAGCAGAATTGTGAAATTAAAAAAACTAAACATCTCGTGAGCCCGCCAGCCCGCCTGTAAATTCTTCACATAAAGCCCCGAGTGGGATTATAAAGTAACAAAATAGATTGAATTTCCGATTGTTTACACAGTTGAGTACACAACTCTACGCTGTAAATTGATCGTATTGATTCCGCCTCAAATGCCCCATATAAAAGCAGCACACGGAAAGCCCAATCCATCACTCGCAGGAGGTGTTTGTGTGTGTGTGTGGGGCAGGAGGTGGAGGCCCTGCAAGAGCCTAAAGCTGGGATCGGGTGTCGCACTTGGCCACTAAAAATAGGTATTAACATTTCCTCTACCACTTCCAAAATGCCTGTAAACACAAAAAAATCGAAAAAACGTTCATTGCTTTTTAATGAAACTCGCGTTGGTAACATGAACTACAGTAACACGGCACGCACGCGGCCCCTCTGTACCAGGCCTGTACCCCTTCGTTTCCATTGGCAACTGGGAACTGTTTCTATATTTCTCTTCTCCACCCTCACTCTGTGTGCGTGGATTTGTTTGGGTCGTGTAAAAAGGCAGAATTTGCAGAATTGTACAATTGTTTCCTGTCTCAGGACGTTCTCTGCAGGTCGTGTCATATTGAATTGTCGGCCAACAATAATTGTAGGCCACACTTTGAAGGACAGTTGTATGCTGGGCATCTTGGGTGTATCTGAACTTGTTATTGGTGAATTTAACCGCGTGTTATTGACTGAAGTGAACATTTGGAAGGAAAGTACTTCTTCTCATGTACATTGCGTGTGGGGCAAACCTAGTCTGAACCTAAGCCGGCTGAGTAGATGTGTAACGGTCTCTCATTAGCTTTCCCCACAGCAGCGGCATTGTACGCCGACGTCAAGACCTGCACCGAGCTGGCGGCGAGTAGCCCCCGCGGCCCGAAGAAGGTGGTGTGGTGGCTGTGGATGAAGAGGAGACTGGGACGAGGGAATGGGAGCCGCGGCGTCAAGAGGGACGTCGGCAGGAGCGAGGGCGCCAGAGAGCTGTGGGGGAAGAGGACTGTGGGCGAGGGAGGGAGCTGCGCGAGATGATGAAGGTGGAAGTCAAGGACTGGAGCCCTTTCGTGTCTCCGCGTGATGGTGGGGAGAGTGGGGAGAGTGTCTGTTGCAGATGTAATGGCAAATGTACGCTCCGTACGGAGCCAAACGCGCTAATCGGTGGTTTGGGGGAAAGACAACAAACTCAATAAAAAGCAGTTCTTAAGGATTGAGTTTTAAATCTAGATGATTTAAAAGTGCATAGCTTCCAGTGGCTTCTGGATAATAGGTTTCAGACTTCTGTTGGGGTTGTGGCTGGTTTTGAGAGCAGGGATAGGATTAATGTTGTCTGTTAGCAATACGGTTAGAGATGTAGGTATAGGATTAGAGTCAAACTGTTAGCAAGGGGAGACGGTTATGAATAATCATAAAAGGCTGAGCTAACCTAAGGGAGGCCCAGGACCATTCTAGACATCACTCGCCACTGATGTTAGGCGTGATTGAGAATTGAACTGCGGAGTTTTAGTGGCAGTGTGCTGCTAACCACCGCATCGCAGCTTTCCCATACGTTGAGAGCAATGCCCAAGCGCCCCCATGTCGCCTTTAACAGACTGGTGAGTTCGCTGCTGTTAGCCACCCCCTACAAAGGCCAGGACAGCAAACCGAGAGGATGATTGGCTAACACCACGCCCGGCTGCCTTTGTATCCCTGGTGCTGTTTACACACCCGACCAGGTACTAATTTGAGGCTGATTCCACCTAGGGGAGGCCCATGACCGGTTCAGATAATCGTCACTGGTGCTGTTGATCGTGAACAGGAATCAAAATCGAGTCACCGGATTTGTAGCGCAGCGTGCTAACCACTACACTACCGCTCCCCGCAATCAGAATCAGAATCTTGATTTAGACTGGAGGAATCCGATGAGCTATGAAGCTCTTTTCAAAGATGTCCATAAGGGGCGGGTCAGCAAGTAATGCATTGAATGCAGACACATTCAACTGTAAATGGTGGCAGTGGCTGCGGGTGTGATTCACAAGCCTCGAAATTATATCACGTCAACATTGGCACTGACAGCACACAGAGGTACATGCGTTGGGATGCCTCTCTGATAGACTCAACGTGGAGCTCAGTCTTGATCGAGTGTAGGATGCAGTGCGGTGAGACATCATTAGGGGACGCCACGGTGGCGAGATGTTAATTACCTCGCCTGGTCTACGTGACTTTACCGAAAGAACCAAGAAGATGAATCCCTGCAGTCACGAAAGCTTTAAATCGAAATTGTGTGGAGTTGGTTGAGACTCTGGTGAAGAACTTCGGCACAATGGGCTGTAGGATGTCCCTCAAAGTCATCTTGAAACATTCAAGGAGAACATGGGAGCGTACTTGGAGGAGCAAGGCGAGTGCTTCCATCAGGATATACTGGACTTTGAACGCCGCTACCAAGGACAGTATAACGAGAACATGATGGGAGACTACATTTGGGGGGTGATTCGTGAACGTGATTTACAGTATAATCGTAAATCTTGAAAAACTACTCACTTCGAAATCTTTTGTAGTAAAATTTGTATTACTTTAGTATAAATACATGTTCATTTTGATTCATATGTTGTTGAATTATTAATTTATGGGAACGAAAAGACACAAATTCGTCCGTTTTCTCATTGAAAATACGTTAATTTCAAAATATCACTGTCCTGGTCACAAAAGCAAAGTTTGTGGGAAATAATATCCATTTTCTATACTTTTTAGGCATAAGCAATTATGAAATAACACTTACTACCCAGGAACAAAAATTGTGCTACATAGAGTAATATATCAAGAGAAGAAAATGTGCACATGTTGAGCAGGCTGTGCGTGCGCATGCCCGTCTCCAGGACGCCCTTCTCAGAGCCAGCTTGGAAGAGGCGCAAGAAGGCGGCAGAGAAGCCCGACGTGGACTGGTCACGGCGCGGAGCGGAGTGGCCTCCACACAGCAGAGGGCTCCACGCCGCAGGAGCGAGCGCAGGACGGGCAAGCAGGTCGCGAGCCGCTCCGCCAAAGCTCTCGCTGAGAGACGGTCCGGTTGAACGAAATATCGCGGCGTGTTCATTTGAACACGTGACGAGTACCGTGCGGATTACTTACAACAACGATGTCCCCATGGAAGGCGCTGAGACGAGAGACATCGACGCAGAGGCGCGAGGGGGAGCCACAGACGAGCAGAGGGAAGGTCGCAGCCACGCAGAGAGGCGGCGTTACAAACAATTTCACAAGCTCTGCGATCCTGTCTGCATGACGGCATTAAATACACGTGTGAAACTAATCACGGTGCAGAGTCACCGTGATGGTTGCTTATATTTTCAACAGATTCGTCAATAAATAAGCGGCTTTTCAAGGAAAAATAAATCATGGAGACGTTTCCTGTGATGCCGCTTGCATAAGGGTCATTGGCCGAAACGTCGCCTATTATAAGGCAGTGTTATTGACGAATGTGTTGAGTTTTTGTCGTTATCGTTGTTTATATTCAGGTTTCTACTTAAGGGCATCGTATAACAGATTTAGTGATCAGGCCAGCATGTTCCTCGTGCAAGTGTGTGCGAGTGTGTGTCTCGCCGTCTTTACACGTGTTGGTGAACACGATGAGAACAGGGAATAGAACGTACGCTGATCTCATAATGATAAGCGCCAAGCGATTGGACCACGACTATATTGATGAAGCTCTCGATTACAGATACAAACCAACAATGTCCCAGGCACCAACGTGATTCTGAGTCGCCATCCGAGGTGACGCTCAGAAGCGTTGCCGCTGATGTTTACCGGTGCCGGGAATTTAACTCAGGATACATCGGCTTCTTCGTGCAGTTATCATACACCGTGATTCGTGTCAACAGGTAACACGCCGAGACGGGGGTGTTTGCCTCTGATTTGTGCGTGCGCGTGTTTCCGTTGGCTCCATGGCACTTGGCTGGCTTCAGGCAATTACTGGCACAGAGATGCCTCCTTCCAACATTTAGCAGCTACCTTTTACAAGAATAGTTTGGTGCGTTCTAAGAAGCTATGATGATGGGCCTTCAGGGATGTTGAATGTTGAATACTGATGGCCAGTGATGGAGACTAACAATGGAGGGCTAGCCAAAGGAGAGAAGGGACACGTGACCAAGGTATGCACCTTTCTTTCATTGCCATGTGCTTGTGTAACAGCAAACTGGTGATCAATCTCAGGCCACTCATTATTGTCCCTTTACCATTCTCATTGTAATATTTTACTGCTACACGGCGAACTCTGAATTATCCGCGGGCAGACTATCCAGATTGCAGATTCACCGTTATTGTGGAAAAACAAAACTAATATCTACACGTGTGTGTGTGTGTGTAATATCTACACGTGTGTGTAATGTCTACACGTGTGTGTGTGTGTAATGTCTACACGTGTGTGTGTCATATCTACACGTGTGGGTGTGTGTAATGTCTACACGTGTGTGTGTGTGTAATATCTACACGTGTGTGTGCGTCATATCGACACGTGTGTGTAATATATACACGTGTGTGTAAACGGCACTGGGTGTACACGGATGCTTGTGACCGCTTACAAGAAAAATACAAACAGACGGACACATCATATGTCTTCACACCCATTCTGAGTTAACAAAACACTAATAAATGCGATTCATATACCCTGATTAACATTCGTTCTGAATGATCAATTTCCTTGTTTTGTTGTTTCATATCCAATATAAACTCACGGCACTTTTCATCTCCCATCACCGCGGCAAAGTCCGAGAGTTGACTGGGAACGGTTTCATTCAAGGCGGGCAGACACGCAAGGGGCTCAACACGCATTGTCGCGACACTTGATGGAGGAAGCATTCGAGCGACGCGGTGCCTCGACAAACGCCGCGAGGCGATGGGACTGCGTGTCAATGCCGCGTGCCAGCGCAGGCCACGCTTCTGTGCTCCGGTGGTTCTCCCCGTGCCTTTATTTACGGTGATCACCGGCAGGCCACATTTTAGGAAGAAAAAAAAAATCTCTGCCGAGTCTGCAAAAGCAATTTGGGGAGTTCTAAGCCACGGCCCCATGGGGGAGGAGGAGCAGGAGGGAAGTGAGAGTCTCGAAAGCTGATTGCGGCTCCAGGGGTGGGAAGAGGAGGTTATTGGGTCATGACCTTAACACGGCGTGGCACCGTTCGCTCTCGTGACCTCTCGGCGTCTGGCCCATGCGCTCGCGTGACACGCCGCACACCACAGGAGCACGAGCGGCCACACGTGCACGCGTTTGTGGGCGCGCGTGTGTGTGTGTGTGGTCTTTGTGTGTACGTGTGGAGCGGTGGTGTATCGGTTAGCGCGCTGCGCTACGAACCAGGTGACCCGAGTTGGATTCCCGCTCACGGCCAACTTCAGAGACGAATATCTGAACCGGTCCTGGGCCTCTCCGAGGTCACCCAAAACTGAATTTCGTACTTGGTGCGATGTGCAAGCATCAGCGTGGTGTCGTGCCTGCCTTCATAGGTACGACTCGCTAACAGCACTTGCTGTTACAGTCTGTCAGGGCTACACGGGGGATCTTTGTCTGTGCACGTGTAGCACGTATCCGGCCGGCAACTCTGCCCGAGCCTGTCCCTGTGCCACTCCTAGGTCGACTCAGCTTCAACGGACTCCCTTGCGCAATGCACGTCTGACTTTACTTTCGCACAATGCACAAAGGCTGAGCGGGTGCTCTGTGCATGCGTTGGTTTATCGTTTGTAGCGTCTGGGTTTCCCAGCCTGCGCTGCTGTCCTGCTGTGATGATGGGAATTTGTCATCACTCACACGCTTGACCTTGTGCGGTGGCTACACCAACGCTGGGTAGGCAGTGGCGGCCGGGCGTGGTGCCGGTTCTGACGCCACTTGCCACTGATGTTAGCCGTGGACAGGGGATGGAACTTCAGTGGCCACGTTCATAGCGCAGAAGACCGACCGCGTGCCCACCGCTCACCACAAGCAAAGACGAAGATCCCCCATAAAGCTTTTAACAGACTGTTGGGACAAGTGCAGTTAGCGAGCGCCTATTAAGGCCGGAGCGGTACACGAGGGGGTGGGTGGCCAGCAACACACGGCCGTTGTATTCACAGTGATGATGCTTGATGATGCTTGATGATGCTTGCACACCGCACCAGCTACTCATTTGAGATTGAGTCGACCTAGGCGAGGCCCACAACCCGTTCAGATATTCGTCACTGATGTTGGCCGTGAGCAGGAATCGACTTTGGGTTACCTGAATCGTTGCTCAGCGCGCTCACCACTGCGCCACCGCTCCGCACGTGAGAGAACACGAACAGCGAGCGAGAGAGGCACCGCGAATCGGGGTCACACGTTGTGCGCACGTGGCCTGCAGCTCTTTGCGCTTGCCCAGAGCTGCAGCTGCCGAGCTCCGAGGGGACCAACGCGGTGGACACGCGCGTCGGCGGTTTGCTCTTCTGGGCCGAATACAATTACGGAACGTGTGCGTGCCTGCACACGTGTGCGTGCCTGCACACGTGTGCGTGCCTGCACACGTGTGTGACCGCGTGTGTCTCCTGCGTGTGTCGCCTGCGTGCCTGCACACGTGTGTGACTGCGTGTGTGACTGCGTGTGTGACTGTGTTTGTGACCGCGTTCACTGCTGGGGAGCGGCGGCGCAATGGTTAGCGCGCAGAGCTACAAACGCGGCGACCTGAGTTCGCTTCCCGTTCACGGCCGTCACCAACACCGGTGACGATGATCTGTACCGGACCTGGTGTCTCCCCTACGTTGACCCAGACTCAAATGAGTATCTGGCGCGATGTGTAAACATCGTCACTAGGGACACAACGGCAGCCGGACGTGGTGCTGGCCACCTACCCCCTCGTGTGCGGTCCCGGCCTTTCTTCATAGGTGCTCGCTAATAGCACTTGCCCCAATAGTATGTTAAGGCTACAAGGCGGATCTTTGTCTTTGTGATAAATACTGGGGAGCGGTGGCACAGAGGTTCACGCCCTCTACGGCCGCTCCTTGGTGAACCTGAGTATGATTCCTGTCCATAGATAGATAGAAGCTGCGGTAGGTGTCATCACGAACAATTGTAGACTTCCCCGAGGTCAACCCAACCCAGCTTCAACATCAACCCTGGGCACACACAGCAGCAGCAGTAGCAACAGCAGCAACAGTAGCAACAGCAGCAGCAACAGCAGCAGCAACAGCAACAGCAGCAACAGCAGTAGCAACAGCAGCAGCAGCAACAGCAGCAACAGCTGCAGCAGCAGCAACAGCAGCAACAGCAGGGCGTGATGTCAGCCACGGTGCCGCTCCTGGCGTGGCACCGCGGCCTTCACAGGTGCTCGCTAAGACCGTCTGACTGAGCTCACGGATGTCGCCGTGCACGAGGCGACGCGCTGGGGGTGCGGAGCGAATGCGCGAAGCCTCCACGCCGAGTGGGTCGCGCTGCTCGCAGCCACTCGTGCACATCCCAGTCGCCGAACGACGCGCGGCGTCACCCGCGGGCTTGGTGCTGGGGGGCTGCCCTCCCTGGCTTTGCACCTTGGCCACGCGGCGCAGGGCGAGGGACTGGGCTGCCCGGGTGGGTCTCAGTCTCAGCATCGCGCGTGGCCGGTAGCGGGGAGCGAGCGGCTCTGCTGACGGCACTTGCGATTGACGGGAGCATGGTGCGAATCAGATCGAGACTTTGAGTATGTGTCTATATTTGAGGAATGAGATGAGCTATGAAGGGGATTTTCCCCCACAGACGTCCAGTAGGGGCGGATAAGATCGTCATAACAACAAACAATACAACAACACGATAGTAGTGCAACGTTCACAAGAAAGACAAACACATCAACCAAAAACAAACAACAACAACAAACCACCCCCATCCTAGCAGGCAAAGCCCACTGAGGTGTTCACTTCTGTGTCAGAAGCCACCTGGCCACAAGTGATCGCGCGGCGCGTGTTGGAGAGGAGCGTGTGAGTGCCGAGTGTGAGGCTGCGCTCCGTGAGAGCGCGCGCATGATAGGGCGGTTACTTGGAAGGTAGTGCATGTGAGTGTGGTGCCTTGGAGTCTCGTTCACTACGGTCCCGT
>CM025629.2:604617-616294 GCA_014621495.2 Entosphenus tridentatus | reverse complement strand
AGATGTTAACTCCCTCGCCTGGTTTACAGGAGGCCGTGGGTTCGATGGTGAGATATTAACTCTCTCGCCTGGTTTACAGGAGGTCGTGGGTTTTGATGTTGAGATGTTAACTCCCTCGCTTGGTTTACAGGAGGCCGTGGGTTCGATGGTGAGATGTTAACTCCCTCACCTGGTTTACAGGTGGCCGTGGGTTCGATCCCGACCCTGACACTTGCTGTGTATTTGTAGTTTGCATTTCTCTCTCCTTCGGTCGCGTGGATTTGTCTCCGCTTCCTCGAGGGTTTCCCTCCACATTGAGAAACATCCCTCCAGAGTATTTGGCTGCTGTACATTTCCACGTGATGAACCACTTGGTTGAGCTATCATTTTCGATAGTCAGATCGCTTCTGAGAAAGAGCAATATAGGTCAGTGGGCCTTACCTGGTAAAATAAACAAAAAGTTTAAATATATTTAATATAGTTTTCAGACTGCACATCTTCTTTCAAGAGAAAGATTGGTTTGCAGACGAAAAGACTGACAAATGCAGCTACCAAAGAGCTAAAACACCAGCATAAAGCCGTCAGATGTGATGATATCAGTGGAAACCGTATACATTTAGACAATATAAACACATATATTTTAAATAGTTGCTATGCGAACTAAACGCTAGCCCGGCACAAAGCACAGATCACAGTACAGGGGGGAGGGTGGGCAGAGTCCCAATTCGGTGCTCTGGGGTTTAATGAGGGGTGGGGGGAGATTTGGGCTTTCTGCCGCACCCAGGCGGAGACTGTCGATCGGGGCTGCATTTGAAAACATCCACGCAGATCGGCAACTTGCAGACGCTGAAAGCTCGACAAGGAAGAGGGGAATCGCCACGTTTCATTCACGTTCACGTTGTCCACGCGAAAGTCATTCCAGTCGATGGTGGGGAACGGATCGGAAGTGAACAGCCGTTGAAGGCACCGGCGATGCGATGCGTCTCCGGGTTCGTGAAGCCGTCCGTGGCTTGAGCCTTCAGGGACAATCTCCACATCTGGCGTCAACTAAGTCACGTGACACGCGCACGCAGTGCTGTGGCCGCTTAGCGTGGAAGCCTTTAAATAGTGCACGAGTAAGCAGCATCATCTCGACGGTAACGTCGTGGCAAATGGCTTAAAGATGAACGCAGACCATCGCGCTCAGCGCGGTGAGAGCAGTGGGAGGGGGCCCCTCGAGAGGTCGCCGTGCTGGACGAAGCGACGACTTCTTCAGGCCCGTGAGAAAGTAGATCACGCAACTGTTTTCTGAGGTCAATAAAAAGTGGCCTGTAGTATAACATTCATACTTTGCATGGCGAGTCAAACCCAGCGATTTGCATTTTAATTCCCAGAGATGGAAAGTTTTGACGGTGAAAACTAAATTATTTTAAAGTAAAGGTTTTTGTTGGGTGATATCGCGTCCAAGTAACGGCGTCGCTAACCCGCCACCACCGACACAGCCAATTAGTAAGGGTTGTCACGTGAACAAAACTTGCCAAATTATGGACTACTTCAGCACACCGGTGTGTTGGAGAGTAAACCCACACCATTTACAATTCGAGTACTGGGACGTTTCGCTGGTGATTACAGCAACCATCTTCATCAGGTGATTTTCAATAATTATAAAGAAGTCTTCCTATTTCGGTCTTGAATAGAATAGTAAATGTAATGTCATCACTGTGATGAGCCTATCAGGTGCGCAGACCAGAGGGGGTGGGGGGGAGGTCAATGTAGTCAATTTAATCCGTCGCTTTGTGTGTGTGCGCGTGCGTGGTCAATGCTGCCCAGGCTGAGATCATCCACTCGCCACACTCACCTTTAATCGTGGGCGGCTGCCCAGATTCAAACCCAGCACCTCAGCCGCTGCTGGCTCATGTCTCGGACGCACGAGCTACTTGGCCAGCGCACGATGTGGTATTTGAATATGACGTGTATTGTTTGCTCTGGAGGGGCTCGTTGAGTTTCAAGTGTGAGTAAAAAGTGACTTGTGTCCCTATTAATGCGAAATTCTCTCCTGCCACTTCGTTTCCTCCACATGTAACATTTCCCATAAAAGATATTGAGCAAGCATTCGACGCGACTATAAACCGCGACATTTCTCCAGACAAGCTCCAATTTCCAAAAGAAGCAAAAACAACTCTACATTTCTCTGTAACACAATGTGGTCTTAGAATAAAAAAATGTATATAATTGTCAAACGTTCTGCGCAATGGCCCTTCTCCATGGTTCATACATTGCATTTTTAGTCATTGTAACTTCTGACCCACTTTTACTGGACATCTGTGAAACATATCTTGATATCTTATCGGATATCTCCAGAACATGTGAAAAATCTGATAAATTTGAGATGCTAGAGACAGAGTGGGTAATACGAGTTTGAGATTGCACTTGTTTACATCCTGAGGCCTGGTGACAATTACAGATATAATTGTTTATTTGCTACATTAGTGTAGTGACATCGCGGGATGTCAACGTGCAGTACCGGCCCTAATGCGTCACGGCGTGCGGTGTAGCAACATCGCGGACACCACGTGGTGTGGGTGCAGTACCGGCCCTAGAGGGGCCCGGTGAGTGCTGAGTGATAGCGCTGGGTGGCACCACACTTTGCGTGCAGTGCCAGCCCTACAGGACAGGGTGTGGGAGTGCCGGCTCTAGGAATGAGGTTACTAAAGGCCATGGCACGCTGGTTGACCCGGGAGGACACATGACCAGTTAAGTCTACAAAGGGGCCCCAAGTGGGGGCTCGGGGTTGTCACGTGGTTGGGACCCAGATCCTTCCGAGGATTCTAGAAGGTGGGCGTGGCCAAGGGCGGAGCTGGCCACGCCGCAGAGAATATCAGCCGAGTCCCGAGAGGGAGCGGGGTGGTTGTTGTTGTTGTTCATCCTGGAAGAAACCTTCGCCTATGTTCTCCGTTCAACGAGTCTCCAACACGTGGACCCGGACCCAAGCTGTGGGTCGCGGTCTGTAGTAGCAGTTACGCTGTGACTAGTGTAGTAGTGTAGTAACTAGTGTGGTAACTAGTGTAGTAACTAGTGTGGTAACTAGTGTAGTGGCTAGTGTAGTGGCTAGTGTAGTAACTAGTGTAGTAACTAGTGTGGTAACTAGTGTGGTAACTAGTGTAGTGGCTAGTGTAGTGACTAGTGTAGTTAGCCTGGTGGTGACCACCAGGCTAACTACACTAGTCACTACACGAGTCACAACGTGACTAGTGTAGTTAGCCTGGTGGTGACCACCATCGGATGTTATTCTGTTAAGGGGAAAGTTACCCCGTGTGTTGCAACTGAATAAATGTGTTGCCTCCAAGTCTACGTCTGTGACTCAGTTGAACCCATTACATTAGAAATAGCTAATGAGCAACAGACAAATCGTGAAATAATAACAAAAAATATGACTAAAATCATTAGTTGAAAAAAAAGTAAAAATTATACAATGTTGCTGTAAGCGAGCGTCAGCAATGCCAGTATCAAAATGATGACAACATAACAAGAGCTGTCTTTGTCCACGTTCGTTTGCATGTTTTGCCACAAGTACGTGTGGGCAATCCAGACTTGATGCCTTGCTAAAGGTGTCTATTTTGTTTTAACATCTTAACATCTGTTTTATTGCCAGAAAGGGAAACCCCCTATTTTCATTGCCATTGGTGATAATTAACCTGCGATGACGTACACCAGGGCTGTAAGCTTCAGTTTAAGACGTGAATCACCCGTGCAGTCCCTGTACGAGGTGGGACGCTACCGTCCACACAAACAAATGTGGGGAGATTTCAATTTAAAGCTTTCGTGACTGCAGTGATTCATATTCTTGGTTCTTTCGGTAAAGTCATGTAGAAGGGAAATAATAAAATATTTAAAATTTAACATTATAAAATACAATTCTAACGACGTTTCGGCCACAACGCAATCAGTCGTCCTCTGGTGAAGAAAAAGTAAAATGTCGTGAGAATGTTATTTTATTATCTTTTATTTTTATTCTTTTATTATTTCCCTTCTACGTGACTTTACCGAAAGAACGAAGAATATAAATGTGGGGAGTTTGTTACTTCTGGGTGTAGTTAAGTATAGCTCGTGAGAGGGTGCTGCTGTGATGTAAGCACACGGAAGTCGAGAAGTCGCCGGTTGATGTGTATGTTGAACTTCTTTCGCACCATACGTAGCCAACCGTGCTAATCGGAAGTGCGGGGGAAGGACAACAAGCTTAACACAAGACGCAGTTCTCAAGAAATTAGTTCGTCAACCCGGATGATTTTAAAATGCAAAGCTCCAGTGTCTTCCTCACATCGAAAGAAGAGCGTTCCAGACGGCCGCAAAAGCGCATTTGAAATCGCTCGATGTGGCGACCGTCTTCGTTTGACGACTAGACTAAAGCCGCGGCGAGGATAACCCGAGTTGTCTTGATGGTTTGTGCTCCTTGATGAGATCAGCGTCTGTTGAATCCCTCTTGAGCCTCTGTGCACCCCAGTGGTGGGCATGGGCACCCCACGTCGAGTCAGTCGGCAGGTGGCTTCAGTGGTGGGGTAAAGTGTAGGCACCAAGACCTGCTCCAAGACGTCTCGCCAGCGTGGAAGAGTAGGCCAAATACCATCTAGAGCGGCTCTCTCGAGCTCTATGTCAGCAGGGGCGTGATGCAAGCAATTTGCACACAGCTCCTGCCATGGGAATGCGTCATTTCCACCACAAGACGAGGGGAGTCACAACATCAGTCCGCGTATTGGCCGCTAATATGCATCCCCAAGCGGGAATTGGCCTCGGGTCATCTGTTCATAGCGCAGAGTAGTGACCACGACGCCACCGCTCCCCAAAGCAGAGACTCGGCGTCGGCCTGTGGGGGAGGCGAGGTCTTTTGGGACGGGGCTTAAATCTCCACTGAGCAGCTTTTCCCGCACAAACCATCGCAGTAGTTGCGGGTACCCGATCCGCATGTGGCAACATAGCAACTCTCCGGGAGAGCGGCGTGCAACTGCGGCCATCCACAGCAGAGCCCACGACGTGTGACGGCGCGATGCTCCGACCCACAGATACGGCGACGCCACTCCGCTGCTCCTGGCGCGGCTATCGGCTTGACCTGCTTGACCTTGCTGAGTGTCGAACTGGAGTCGTTGCTCTGCATCTACATCAGCAGCCGTACGAAGAAGAAGAAGAAGCTTCCCACTCCATCCACCCACAACAGTAGACACGGTGAACACACTCCCGGAAAAACTGTCGCCAATTCTGAATTCACGACGGAACAGCGGGCACGCAGTGCCTCTGTAACGCTCACTCGGTGAACTCGGCGCGTCCATGTGTGTCTCTCTCTCTCTTTTCATCCGCTCCCCTCGCCTCCCACAACAACAAACAACACAAAAAAGAGACCAATATCCACACATGCGTGTCTTTAGAGAGGCGAATGGCTCCGGGCTGCTTTGGCGCAGGGATTATAGAGCTCCCTCCAAGTCTCATTCTCTCTCCCTCTCGCCCCCCCCCCCTCCCCCAAGTCTTCGCCGCGTCCATTGCGTCCCGCACCTTCTCGGCAAATCTTCCTCGCTGCGTCTCCGTCTGCCCCAGTCGACCGCCAGCCTGTGTGGCACAGACGCTCTCACGCACGATCCACACCAAACGAAGACAAAGATCCCCCCCCACCCCACCCGTACAGCCTGTAACAGACTATAGGGGCAAGTGCTGTTAGCGAGCACCTATGAAGGCCGGCACGACACACGAGGGAGTGGGTGGACAGCGACCACGCCCGCCCGCCTTTGTCTCCCCAGTGCTTATGTTGACACACCGCGCCAGGTGCTCATTTAAGGTTCAGTCGACCTAGGGGAGGCCCAGAACCGGTTCAGGTATTCGCCACTGTTCGTGTTTGTGAACTCGTGTGGCCGGGCTCGAAGCGTGGTGCGCTAATCACTGCACCACCACTCCCCACGCACAAATCTTTCACAAGCAAGCACACTCGGAATTTGTACTCCAAAGCGAAGTTCTGAAGAATTGTTTTGGTTTTGTTCATTATGAATAAAAGTAACGATCAAGGCCTACAAGGTGTTTTATTGCGATAATACCATCTTTGATTGCCGAGGAACGCATTTCAGGAGGTTCCTATTTGGGAAGTTTGGTCGCTTGCGTTGAAACAAAACATCCTGGAGAGAGCCCATCTCGTGTGGATGGGTTCTCTCTCAAACACATAGAAAAGAATAACCCATCTCGTGTGGATGGGTTCTCTCTCAAACACCTGGAGAGAAGTCATCTTCACTCTGCTCCGTTTTGCAGCATCCTCCAGCCATGGCGCAAGGCCCTCCACATCATCCCAGACACAAATCTTCACCTTTCGTCTCCACTCCGCCTTTGCAAGTTCGCTTGCAGAACTCTGCACGCCACATCCTCGCCCTGCCGCTCTCCTCGGGATGCTGTCCCCACCACCACCAGCACCACCAGCACCCCAGTCACGCTTCTCTCAGCTTCTCATTGATTGCTGCTTCCCTTATTATTGCATCCTTCTTCTGTGGAGAGAGGCTAGAGGGGATGGGGGTTTCAGGGCTGTAGTCACAGCGATGGTTATTTGCCTGTTGAGGCGTTTGATGTAGCGGCTGCAAGGGGTGACGTCGCGCCCGTCTGTGATGTTGCCCGCGAATGATCAAAGCGGGCGCCGTTGGACGACGCCGTTTCACCGATTGCCTTTGGTGCTCGCAGTCACAACGACGTGGACCACGTTGCATTAATCATTATCCACGGCGTAGGGAGTGGCCGTGTCTCCCTGCCGTGCGACGTGGCGACGTGGCTGAGTGTGGGGGGGGGGGGAGCCACTGCTCTCGAGGGAGCTCGAATTCCAGAAGCTTTCAAGGTCGTTGGCGAGGCTCTTGCACGAAAGTCTTTAGAAATTCCTTCGCACCGTACGTAGCCAACCGCGCTAATCGCAGGTGCGGGGCGAGGACAACAAACTAAAACACGAAAGGCAGTTCTAAACAAATGTTCAATCTAGATGATGATTTAAAAGTGCAAAGCTCCAGTGGTGTCCTAATATCGGAAGGGAGAGCGTTCCAGACGGCCACAGACGCGCATGTGTGTGCATGGCGCTCAAACTCTCACACGTTGCTCTCCATATAACCCCGAACCTCTTCGACGGAATAAGACGAAGATCCCCCGAAAGCCTGTAACAGACTGTTGGACAAGCACCTGGGAAGGCCGAAACGGCACACGAGAGGAAGGGGTGGCTAGCATCACGCGCGGCCGCCTTTGTCTCCCCAGTGGCAATGTTTTTGCACATCGCACCAGGTAAAATTTTGAGGCTGAGTGGACCTAGGAGAGGCCAAATACCCGTTCAGATAATCGTCATTGGTGTTGGCCGTGAGCGGGAATCAAACTCGGGTCGCCAGGTTCGTAGCGCAGCGTTGTGCTAACCGCTACACTGCCGCTCCCCACGTGAGCACCACGCACGCGCACGCACACGCACGCACGCGCACGCACTGAGCCACGCGCGTCTATCTCTGCGCATCTTTCGGAAGGACGATCGCAGGGGTCTCGGCAGACATCGCCCCACCCTCCCACCCCACGCGTCTCGAGACGTCCCTCGTTGCCAACCCAGACAGCTGTCCACAAGGGCAGGCGGCCAGCGCACAGACCGCCACGCACAACACAAATAAACACCGACATTCCGGCATCTGCTTATGGTCAACATTTTATATTTGCATTTATTTGCATTAGCCAGATGAGTCTCGCTCTCTTTCAGGAGGAGTGGGTTAAATCCGCCGTGAGCGATGTGCTCGTTGGCAGTGCCGTCCACGACCGTTTTGAGTTGTCGTGTCATTCGTGCTGCCTGCGTCTGTGTGTTCAACTTCTTGCGCACCGTACGTTGCCAACCGCGCGGAGGTGCGGGGGATGGGCAACAACCTCAGCGCTGTCCCTCTCTCCCCGTACCTCTCCCTGGCTTCTCTACGTCCCGTGAAGAAGGGCCATTCACAGAAACGTCGTATGTTTTATATTGCATATCTGTTATTTCTCTTTAAGGTCATGGCAGTGTTTCTGACGAACGCGCGGGGTGTGTAATTGTTTTCGTCCATGATTCATGTTCACGTGGCGGGAAGCCGAAAGATCGGGACGTGCCTGCAAGTGAAAGGATCCCAACGAGACGGCGGCAGCTGTGCGCTGCGGCAGCTTCAATCGCTCGCCGATATATTCCTGTAAAATTAATTGAATTTAAAAAAAATTATATCTACGTGGCTTTACCGAAAGACCCAAAAAAACGTGAATTCCTGCAATCACGAAAGCTTTAAGTCAAGATTTATTCCTGTAAAACGTTCATCATTATTAGCCCCTGCGGCGATGGGGGGCATTCACAGTGAATGGTCACTCCACGCTGGCGTGACCTGGGATTGTAATTCCCATGCGCACCCCCGACCCACGTGAACAGTTCGCCGCCAGTTAAAGCCACGCGCATTGCCTAAGACGCGCCGACTTTTGCTGAACTGATTTGACCCTTGACTTTGCGACGCGTGACGCTAAGGTCTGATTTGCCTACCGCTGGCACGACATCGGCTACGGGGACAGCTGCTCGTTAAACACGAAGTGATTGCCACAAGTGAACCACAGCACCTCGCTGATCAAGTCAATGAGCATGAACCATCACGCGAACGCCGCTCATCCTCGCAGCAGCAGCAGCAGCGGACACTGCATCATCGCGCGGCGTTTTCAGACGCCCTTCTGCGGCCGTCTGGAACGCTCTTCCTTCCGATATTAGGAAGCCGCTGGAGCTGCGATCCATGCAGCATCTACTGCCGCCTTGAATAGGTTGAAGGACCTTAACATTCAACGATGACATATACATACAAACTGTTGCTTACATGCCACATGAAAGAATACGAACCGGAGCTATGCACTTTTCAATCGAAATTGAAAACGAATGTCTTTAGAACTGCTTTTTGTGTTTAGTTTGTCCTTCCTCGCCACGAAAGAAGTTCAACATACAGCAAGCACCGCTCGGCACGTACCCTGATTATTAGGATGTGTTCCAGCCGAGAAGATAGTTACTAAATGGCGCCACTTTATGAAACTGTGAAGTTTACAGGGTGATGGTATAACAGGGCCAATGACCCGAGCAGCGTTCAGCAGATGCAGTAATTCACAGACTGTGTCGCAATCATAGAAAGCCGAGTTCAATGACAGGTCCCGTACATCCCAGGCGGGCCAGTGGCAGCTGAGATGAGTACCTGGTGCAGTGTGTAAACATCAGCAGTCGGGAAGGGACAGGTGTGGTGCTGGCCATACCACCCCTTCGTATGGTGCTGGCCTTAATAGGTGCTCGCTAACAGCAAAGTAATGTACTTGCTGCTATGGTCTGTACAGAAGAAAAACCACAGTGGGATCATTGTCTTGTAGGGGCTAAGGGAGATGCATCCAGGACATCCAAACTCTGTAAGCAAACAACTACTGCATTGGCACCGCTACTCGACGAATCGAACAACCTTGGAGACATTTGAGGAATTAAAGTCTCGCCGATGTCCCCACGTGTGCCGTGTGGATCGTGGGGGGGCTTCTCTCCCTCAAGGAGGGGGTGGGAATAATCTACTACGACAAAAGGGCAGGATTATAAAAATTAAAATTAAACATTTTGTCGCGTCGTCATCTTAAACGACGCAAGGCCCCGGCTCTGAAACGTCGGCAAGGAATGTGGAGTGGCCAGTGGTGCAGTCCGCAGCAGGCTCAGCACAGGAGCTGAGCGACCCCGAGAGGCTCAGGGGGCCCCAACCTTCACCAGGTCAACTTGGGGAGACACATCACACTCAGGAGTCTTATAGGAAGAAAACAAATCTCAGCGTGCTGGCATTTTGGTGCTTGTTGCAGAGGTTTGCAGTTCGAATCCGTTAGGCCGCCCTGGCTATTACTGCGGGCGTACTAACCATATAAACCCGTGCCGTCTGCTTCACAGTAGTCGTGAACGAGCCCCTGATGTCATCCGACACGAGCCGGTTGATGTGTACCGGCGTCAGGGTCCAAATTGACCAAATTCAGCAGCACGCCAAGATGTGATGTCAGCCTTTTATTGCACGAGAAGCACGCTTCCGGGAATGTGCTTCACCCTTGACTTCACTGGTATATATTAGCAGACAGGTGACCCTAAAGTCGAATTTGCTTACCGTTGGGATGAGATCACGAATGCGCACAACCATGATTCACGCTGCTCTGTAAAGAGCGCTCCATCGGAAACCAATTACGATCGTTACTCCTGCTACTGCTGCTGCTGCTTTAAAGTAATTGTAATTATCACGAGTCTACAACTGCGGTATAATAACGCCAGGGAGCCTGTCCATCGTGAAGGGCGTGCATTCAGGTGACGCACCCAAAACCACTGTGTCTGCTTGGGGCTCCAAAATGTGGCTGGCACCACCATGGGCAGCACAGAAGTGGTGGTAGCCACCACGCTACGACTCGAGCGAGTCGGGCTGGGTGCTTGGCCACGATGTACGCATGGCGGTGACGAAAAGGAAACTGGCACACTCCTTGGACACATGTGTAGGATGGACAACAACTACAGGACAATTGTGCGGTGTTCGGAAAAATGGAAGGAACAGGAAAGAGAGGAAGGTCTACCAGAGCTTGGCTTGACGACGACGACCTCAGAGATCGGTGCCGGGAAGATGTGGCCACGGCTTGAGAACAGTGGCACTGCAAGCGAGAGGAACGTGGACACAACAAGACGCAATGTGCAGTGGACACGGTGTCCACTCCATGGATCGTGGTGGTGATGATGATGTTGAACTTCTTTCGCACCGTACGTAGCCAACCATGCTAAGTTAAAATGGACCACGGCCAGACTTCGACTCGCACAATAAGAACATGAGGTGACTGCTTTCATCCGCAGCGAGCACTGGAGCGGTCACAACAACGCATCTATATACAGTATACAGATACATGAATGCCCATAACTCTAAAGCATGAAGTGTAAAAGTAATGAGTGCCCTTCCAAGCGACGATATGCATTTCACTTTACATCGAGTTCAAATAATGTATTGAATGATTCCTTGTTCTCAGTCAAAGACGCGTTATAATGTTTGCAAGGCTGTCTGTGAATACGCCACTCGTAATGATGACTCACCACAGTGGTCAATGGCACGGAGTTCGTGTGGGCATCTTGCAAGTTCGCGCCTCTTATTCGCAATTGGCAACAAAACAACAACAAAGTACACTTGTAGTGCGAAGATAAAGATCCCCCCTATAGCCTTCACATATTGGTGGGGCAAGTACCGTAAGCGAGCAGCACCTATGAAGGCCGACACAGCCCACGACGGGGTGGGAGGCCAGCACCACGCCTGGCCACCATGGACTCCCCAAAGGCGAGTTCTATACACCACTGCCCCAGGCACTCATTTGGGGCTGAGTCGACCTAGGAGAGGCCCTGAACCGGTTCAGATAATCACCACTGTTATTTGTTGTAAGCGGGAATCGAACTTGGGTTGCCGAATGTGTACGCACTACCGTAGTGTACCGTAGTAACTTGTACAGCGTAGTGTACCGTAGTAACTTGTACAGCGTAGTGTACCGTAGTAACTTGTACAGCGTAGTGTACCGTAGTAACGTGTACAGCATAGTGTACCGTAGTAACTTGTACAGCGTAGTGTACCGTAGTAACTTGTACAGCATAGTGTACCGTAGTAACTTGTACAACGTAGTGTACCGTAGTAACTTGTACAGCGTAGTGTACCGTAGTGTACAG
>CM025629.2:588368-604607 GCA_014621495.2 Entosphenus tridentatus | reverse complement strand
CGTAGTGTACCGTAGTAACTTGTACAACGTAGTGTACCGTAGTGACCTGGCGCGCCAGGCTGCCAGAACGGGCCGACGATTGCTGCTCCGCGTAATCACGAAATGCGTCATTTGCGAATTTTACAAAATGTTGGTCCCTGACGCGGGCACGCGAATGGCCTCCTACTCTTGCGACCGACCTCAAGCCATCTTTGACGTCCACTCTGAAGGAGACGGCGTCGAGCACCGCTGCGGTTAACGCGCACCGCGGTGTTAACCAGGGCAGCCGTAGGAATTCGAACCGTGAACGTTTGCGCAACAAGCGGCCGCGAGACATCGTGCAGGGCCACGTGACGGCCACCAGGGGGCAGGGCTGTGTTGTACCGTAGTGGTGGATCGTAGTGGTGGATCGTGGTGGTGGATCGTGGCGGTGGATCCTGGTGGTGGATTGTGGTGGTGGATCGTGGTGGTGGATTGGAGTTGTTTCTACCGTAGTGTACTGCGGTCAAATCCAATGTTTCTGTCAGGGTGCAACATATTAATGTCTACAGCAACTCATCAGTACATGCTGCCTTCTTCAGCAAACATGGAAACTAATTGAACTCGTTCGTCTTTGGTAAAATTATCTTTTACAATTTTTAAATGTCATCTGAAAAGGAAAACGAAAAATAGACATTGGAATATATACAATATAAATAAGCACGTTTTTGTTTATTTTACCAGGTAAGGCCCACTGAGCGATATATCAGAAGCAGCCTTGGCCACAAATGATAGCTCAACGTGGAAATGTACAGCAGCAGCCAAAAACTCTAAACGCGCGTTTCTAAACTTGGAGGGAAAAAACCGGAGGACCTGGGGAAAACCCCACATGGCCACGGGGAGAGAGACACGCGAACTCGAACCCACGACCTCCTGTATACCAGGCGACGTAGCTAACATCTCGCCATCCTTTTAATAGCAGTTACAATAAATGCAATAACCCAATGTGTCTTGACTTTTGGGCCACCCTGTAAATGCGATGCGCGGCTGGAGGGTTGGGGAGGGCGTCCATCCGGCCTACCCGAAGTTCTGTCCCACGTGAAACACAAACAAATCGTGGTCAGTCACCCGCAAGCAGGCAGCACCCTCCTGGAGACGATAACCTTCAACCTTTACCCTCCGTGGGGACTTTGGCGGGTCGTTTACAAGCAAGGCAGCTGGATATACTAACACAGAACGATAGTCCTGTTGATTTGGGCAGTGGGAGAAATGTAAAAAAAAAATGAGATCTATAAATGTTTCGTGCGACCCTTAAACACATGCCTTGATTTGACTCTCTTAACTCTTTGGAGAGGATTGTAAGCACGTTTTAATTGGGCCACTTTACTTTTCTGTGGAATCTCCGCTGGAGCACGGGGAGGCTGAGTACACACCCCCTGCTTGTTCTCTTTGAGACTTGTGAGTTTCCATTGCAACCTTAGACTCACAGACACAATGCATTAGTTCAGCTTTGATTAGTTTGGATGGTCCACTGAAACCAAAGCACCCTAGCTATACATTCTACTTCGTGGGTGTATCGACTGCAACTTGAGCTCCTAAATGGCACAGACCATGTTGTCACTCCACTGCTGGATGAGGGCTTCCCCCACTATCTGCCCGTCGTGGGGGCGTGCTTGTGTATCCACGTTTCACCGAGCCGCTCAGGACGGGTTGTTGAAGGAGGGGAGACACGTGACCGCTTCACATGTCACTGAGTATTGCCGTGGCCGGGAATTCGGAATCAGAATCTTTATTTACCCGACGTAAATCCCATGAGCTATGAAGCTTTTTTTTTTACAAATGTCCAGTAGGGGCGGGTCAGCAAGTTGCAATAACAATACAACAAAAACTGTTGCAGTGCAAAGTCTATGCATGGTGAAGAAAATCACTTAAATAACTAACGCTGATAAAATACTGTATGAGAGTTTAAATTACATAAGAAGCTATGCATTGAACCCAGGTCGCCGGGTTTATAGTTCAGGGCGGTTGCGCTCCACCCAAAACCCACATCACAAGATCCCCCAGTGATTCACGGCGACTTGTCCCACGTGGTGGGTACATCACCTGATTTGTAAGCCCCAATGAGAGTGACTGACGGTCAATCACTTCCCTCACCCCATTTACCCCCTCGGGTCCCACCCACTCTCGCTCGAGGAGAGCGCTAAGAAGCTTAAGCTAGTTTTACTTTGTGTTATTAACAACACAATATGTTTATGATTTTACACGTCTGGATTTTGTATAGAGATTGGCACAGTCTGCCAAGCGTGAGCTAATCTCGGGATGGATACCAGGAGCTGGGTAGAAGATTTCAACAAATATTATTTTCAACTTTTTTGTTTTGCATTCTTGAGCAATTACATTCCGATTACGATGATGATCCACTCTGGCAATGGTCAACCCCGTGATAGAGAATCTCCCAGGAACATGATATCATAGAGCCACTTCTGAGAACCCGTATCAATAGGCCTCTTTATATTCAGACCCGCGACACACATTTTTGTACGTTTGTCACCTGTCCAACAGAGCTGGAATTGTCGAAATGAAGTGAAAAGTAAAAAATAACTCGATGGGGTTGTGTCGATAGCCGGGCTCTCGGCCATCATCTCGCTACATTAGAGAACCTCGTTTCAAATCCAACACTCCCTGGAAATGATGAGTAAACTTATAACAACATCCGCACGTGATTTAGCCAGAACCTGTTTTTTTTTGTCGAGCAGAACCACAATGAATCAGGGGATTCGAGCCCAGGATGTCCACGGTGCTGGCTCGCCGCTCTAACTCTGGAGCCACCACACAATCACCTCCGATTCTTGAAATCTTCCATCGCACGTAATAATTGCAGTCGCCCGCATTCGCCTATTTAAACTCTTGCACTTCAAAGGAAGTGGCAAGAAAAGTAAAGGCTACACAAACAGAGCTGGGGGTCAAAACGCTGGAAGTACAGGTGCGTGTTTGGCAGGTGTGTGTGTGTGGGGGGGGTTGAGCGAATGCTCACGCGTTCCCAGGGCTAGGCATGAATAGAGTCAGAAGGAAATCTGCGGAAGCCGTTTTGTGTTGTTGTTATTGTTGTAAACTCACCGTTGCAAACTCAATGAAAAAAAAATCACAATTTTTTTTTTTACCGACAAGATACACGGACGCCCGACATGGTGACACCCATCGTGCTCCGAGTCACCTGTGGGACGTCGCATTACCGTAACTGTTACAAGTTCCACGGCACGCCAACCAGCCGGTGCAAGGAGGGGTGGGAATGCTCGTTCCTGAAGTTTGCACTTCTGCTGAATGTTATTTACCAATGCAATCCACCGCCAGAATGCGTGTAGAAAAGTGCTGCGCTCGATTTACATCGATAACGCAACGAAAACACAGATACCAGGAACTTTGAACATCAACTTGTGTGTGGCCAGAGTCCACAATGACCATTCTTCAAAGCGAGGCTTCCCTTTGGAACCCGCTGGGCCACCTGTCCCAGTGATAAGTGCAGCTATCGGATTTGTGAGAAACACTGGGCACATCCAATACCATTCGCTGCGTTGTTTGAATACAATTTTTATATTAATTAATTTATTGTAGGAAAGTCTCAACTCGGCTTCAAGACTCTTGCTGTGAATGTTTGGTCAATGTGTTCTTGAGTGTTCATTGATATTTATTTTTTTCCACCAATCCATGTTTCAACGTAAAGGAAACTACATCATTGATTATTCACTTGTCCAAAAGTATACTTAGCACTAAGTTAAGGGTTCATGCATCAATTATATGCTGAACAGTATCTCGGAATATAGTTCCAACATGCAGACCTGAATTAAAAAAGAGAGTTGATTTACAGAGCTTTGAAATGCACTGTGTACACACGTAATTGTTTGATATCATTAGCATGCTTGTTCCTGCTTTCTTGCGCAGACAATCTCTCAGTTGTTCATCTGCTCAGGTGGGCGTCGAGATGGAGCTCACCTCCCGTTTACAGCCCTGAAGCAGTGCTGGGAAGTTCCACGTTACTATGGCGTGGATCGTGAGTCTATACATAGACCAACCACTGTTTGACTTCACCACGGAGTGGTCTTGATTGTGATCGACCCAGGGGGGATGATGAGGCCGAGTCAAAACCTGCAAAGGGGGGGGGGAGGTGATTTATAATTCCTCCTCCCCCACCCCTTCACCGCCACCCCCCATGAGACCCCACAGATCGGTACGTTATTGATATTTACCCCAGGTAACACAGGGAGTTATTATTTATTTATCAATGTAGGGCCTTATTCACAAATCTTTAAATGTTGTGGCTCTCCCCCTCAGCCCTCCCCCCCCTGTGGGAGTTTCT
Source organism: Entosphenus tridentatus (assembly GCA_014621495.2). Classification (NCBI taxonomy): domain Eukaryota; kingdom Metazoa; phylum Chordata; class Hyperoartia; order Petromyzontiformes; family Petromyzontidae; genus Entosphenus; species Entosphenus tridentatus. The sequence continues at coordinate 600,295 of CM025629.2, read as the reverse complement.
CAATCCGCCTCTGTTCAATTCCCACGTCATGATTCCTGATGTGCATACAGTACATCCTTCCCGCACCTGCGATGAGCACGATTGGCTATGCGCGGTGCGAAACAAGTTCAACACACATACATATAAACTATTATGTAAGTGTCAACTAATTTTTATTTTACCAGGTAAGGCCCACTGAGCTCTCTAGCACCCTTTCAGAAGCGACCTGACTATTTACAAATGACAGCTCAACGCAGTGGCTCACCACGTGGAAATGTATAGCAGGCAAATTCTCTAAACACGTGGTTGAAAATGTGAAGAGAAAAGCCGGAGGACCCGGAGAAAAATCGACGCGACCACGGGGAGAGAGACACCGCAAACTCCAAATATACAGCAGTTCAGGATCGAACCCACGACCTCCTGTACACTGGGCGAGGTCGTTAACATCTCACCGGCAAAGCTGTGTGGCTTGCTTGACGTACCGCCGGCACGGGATGATCGGGGGATTCCCGACTCCGCTTGCCATCACTCTGTTTAAAGTGTTGAACAACTTCAGACATGACTTTTACAGTGATTCAATATCCACTCTGGCTATTGTCGGTTAACAACGCAATGTTTACCCTCGACTATTCAGCTTAATCGGACTTCCGTATGCAAAGGGTCATTATTGTGGCAGTCTCAGCTTCACTGTGCAAAGTACACTGGGGTCGCATGCATTCAGTTGGGCCCCCTTTTGAAAATGCAAGACATCACCATGAATAGGCTGGAGTTGAGTTTGCAAAATCATGCTTGTCCAGATCGTTTTTTTTCTACAATAGCCTATACTGTACTATCACTACCAATTTAAAAAATGAGTATACGGATATCAACTACACAAAGTGTTTTTTAAGTGTTAGAAATTCACGGAGGGGTAAAGTGTGATCTCAGTAAGTCTGAACATTTGTTATCGCGCACACACGAGCTGAGTCCACCAAGAATGGACCGCGCTGGTCACACGTAGTAAGTCAGCTGCTTGGAACAACCACCTGCTTCCATGCTGCCTGGAACAACCACCTGCCTCCATGCTGCTGCAAAACTCAGACTCATAGAGGGATTCAACACGTCTGCCGGTAACCGGTTTCAGGGCTTAGGGACAGAAACCCAGAAAGTCCAACAATCAGCCAATCAGTCTCGGTGTCCTCTCTCAATACGATTAAGAGTCGTCTGAAACACGAGCGCCGCTTAGAAATGTTTATGTTCCAGGGCAGTGACAGATTGTCTGATTCGTGCATGTGCGCCACTGAGATGCGTCGGGGTATGCCTATAACGTGAAGTTGGGTCCTAATCCAGGGCTCTGCTACAATATTTGAACACTCAAAGTCCATGTGAACAACGTTTAGCCCAAGGGTCGGCAACCAAAATAACAAGAAGAGCTATTTTTGTGAATTCGGTAAAAAAAAACCCTCCATATTTCAAGAGCCGCAATGCGCTCTGTGGTGAATACGAGACGGAGGTCCTTAACAAACACTAAACGACGTCACAATGCAGTCCTGGGAGAGCCACCGCTGGTCCAGCCAATCAAACATCGGGCAGAGTGGACGTCTTCTCAAGGCTCCTGTGGAGGCCTCCATGAAAGACCTTCCAACAACTACGGTCCACGACTAAAACGGCGAGAAGTTAAAGGCACAGCCCTGAAATTCCTTGCTCACGCCACTGCTGGCGGAAGGGCCTCCACTGGAGGTAGCTCTAGGGGAGGACCGGTAGAGCAGATTTGGCCTACTCTTCCACGCTGGCCAGATGTGTTGGAGGAGGTGGGAGTACTCACAGTTTACCCCACCGGGCGTCACGTGACCTGCCTATCGACGAGCTGCGGCGTCCCCATGTAATCTGCTGGGTGGGTGGGGAGAGGGGTGGAGGGGGGCATTGAATAAACTTGCAACTTTGTTTCCACTGCCGCGCCGGGAGATAGAATACGACCGGAGGCCTGTGCATTGCGAGTTCACTTTGCTAACCGCCCGCACCACTCGGGCTCTTTCCCAGCGTTCACGGATAAAGGTCGAATATTAACCAGGGGGTTCAGCACCGCTTGGATTCCATCATTCCGCGTGCCTGAGCACTACGACTCACCGGTGCCGACGGGCGCTGGCTACAAGGGGGCGACCTCACGCACAGGCGACTTGTTTTAGGCTGAGTTGACCGAGGGTAGGGGTCAGTTAATCAAAGTTGGGAATTCCACCTGGAATGCTGGGATCGTCATGACCCACTGGCGCTCGTGCAAGGCAAATCGCCTCGCAGCCCACGTGTTTACAGTCCAATAGACTTGGGTAGCCAGCGTCGTTGGCGAGCACCTATCAAAGCCATCACCGCTCATGAGGGGGCTGGTGGGGCGATCACCCTCCCAGGTCACCTTTGTCCTCCCAGTGCCGCTGTTTACATTCACACCGCACCAGCTACTCGTTTGAGGCAGAGTTGACCGAAGGAATGACCGGAAGAGGCTCAGAAAGCACTTGCATCTGATGCTGTCCAAGGCCCATCGTCAAACTCGGGTAGCAGCACACGAACCCTTGAACCACTGCACCACTGCTCCACATTGGGGCAGCAATTCACATCCATACAAAGACAAAGATCCCCCATCTAGCATACATGTGATGCTGGGGCAGGTACTCTTATCCAGCATCTATGGAGGCTCGTTGGCACGGCCTTTGTCTCCCTAGTGCTGATGTTTACAAAGTGCACTTAGGCTGAGTTGACCTAGTGGCGGCCCAGGACCGGTTCAGATACCACTCACAACTGACGTGAACCATCGCCAGGTATCGAACTCAGGTGGCTAGGCTCATAGCACAATGCGCTTTCCACTTCTCCACCGCTCCCCACAAAAGTAGCCGCCCTTTGCTGCTGTCACGGGTAAAGTTACCATGGCGCTAGTGCCAGGCTAGGTGCACTTTTAGGCCACGCTCCCCACACAACACATACCTACAAGTGAACACGGCTCGATCGCGATGACACACAGCGGCAATCATCGCCCCTCCTGGCAGACCAATGGCCGTCTGCGGGCCACGTGCTGAGTCACGTGTTGTCCACAGGGACAGCTGCCACTGGGGGGTCCCCTTTCGAATGCGTTGATTTGAGATGCAACGAGAAGTGCCGTCAGACTCCCTGGTGCATAGGAGGGCGCTGTGTCAACGACGTAACACGATCCTTATACGCAAAGTCACGGCCACATGTATATTCTCGTAAACACAGGGCTTAGTCTATCACTCGGAACGCTGCGAGGGCATCGTGCTCGGGGTATGAATGTATTATGTTGCACTTATTTTTCAATGTAGCCAACCGTGATAATCGGAAGTGCGGGCTTAGGGCACTACCACTACAAATATAATCCCATATTATTATTGTGTTTCACGTTCATATACTCCTATGAAGAGGTATAAAAACGTACTCTAAGGACAGGATTAGGTGATGTGGACGTGCATGGGAGCTAAAACAATGAATGTTAGCACTGATAATTATATAAACACACATTAGTTAAGAGCCCCCTTTCACAGACTGTTGGAGCAAGTGGTGCCACCGCGAGTAGCGCGATGAAAGGCGAGCAAGGCTCGGGGGGGGTGGGGGTGGCCACCACCTCGCCCGACCACCTTTGTCTCCCCAGTGTCGGTGTCCACACCCCCCACCAGCTACTCGCAGGCGCCGAGGGAACGTGATGACCTGAGCAGCTGATCAGCTGAGCGCACCGCCAATTAAGGAAGCCGGAACAATCGACCCGTGGATGCATTTAGCGAAACCACTGCCCCCTCCTCCGCGAGGCCTGGGAGAGGTCTTCGCGACCCGCTAGGTGGACGCGACCGCGCTCCTCCCACCCCCCGCAAGTGACTCTCGGGTGATGCCCCTCGCGGCGTCTCCAGGCAGACGCGAGGCGCAGCGTGCCCCGGGCAGTGCAACTCGCGAGCGGCTCGATTGGTTCAAGTTCATGACGCCTGCGAAGCCCCCTCCCCGACCCCCCCCCCCCATATTATCCCTCTGCGTGGTGTCCAACACAACGGAAGGCGGTGATGCTCAGACAACAGTCGTGGCCACTGTTCCACATTGGCTGGGGTTTGTTTGTCAATGGAAGCGACCACGTTCTGCGACGTCGACGCTTAGGACGAGGAGACGAGCAAGGAGACGTTCACCTTTGACCGTTCGCCCGCGCTCCACCACCCTTGCACATGAACTCAACCCGCTGCTGCCTCGTCTTCCTCATTACATCCTCAATCGTTACCTTCCTGCCACGTGCTGCTATGAACTCCCAAATAGTTTATCCGTTGAACTCCGAGCATCCTCCTCATGCGCCCGTACCCAACATCTATAAACCGATCTTTGCCCAGCCTGTTTTGCTGAGCTCCAGCCCTCTGACCATGCAGCTGCAGCAGCAAACCTAACTCATCGCTCAAACAACCGTCTGTTACAACTCAAGTTAGTGGCATTTGTACTCTTACAATGATGCACGAATTATACGCCCTGCCGCTAATAAGACAATGTATGCTTGGTGGACGATGTGCACATTTGACCAGGTGTGGTGGTGGTGGTGGTGGTGATGCACGTCTATTTCCCAGGGGCTTGGAGGGCGGGTCGATGGATCACAGCCAGATGGAGTCAACATGCGCTTGGGACATTCACTTTGCATAGGAACAAAGTGGGGGTCTGTAAAATTCATCACACTCAATATGTACCGTGACAGCAATTAGGGCAAAATCGCTTCCTCTTGTACACGTGGTCTGCTGTAGGCCATCCTGGTTTCCTGTTGCAAAGCACAATGTAATGCAAATATAGAAACAACTATGTTAGTTAGTCATTAACACTGCGTTAAAGAGGAAACAATAAATATATAATGGATAGCGTTTGTGGCAATGACCCTCCTTTAGAGCAGCAGTAGACTTTTAAACTGCGCTCCCAAGAGATTCCTGAAATGTCTTAACACGTTGGCCAATGAGTAGTTGTGAAGGCAGGAATCAAAGCCGTGGGAACATAGAAGTATACTACAACCATGCATATCGCATTGTTGACTACAACATACCCCCGATTATGATGAATGGAAAGAACATGAGGCTGATCAGCGTGGAAGAGTAGGCCAATTACCCTCGAGGAGATTTTTAGAACTGCCTCTACTCGAGACCCTTCCACCAGCAGTGTCATGAGCAAGCACTTGCAGGGCTGCATCTTTACCATCACAATCTATAGAGAGAGATAAGCAAACACTGTCCCTTCTGTGCACAGTTAATCAAATAAATTCTTACACAACCCATTGCCCCACGGCCTTGCGGGGCGCCACGGTGGCTATGAGATGTCAACTACCTCACGACCCTGACGCCTGCTGTTGTATATTTGGAGTTTGTGCGTCTCTCCCTGTGGTGGCGTGGATTTTTCTCTGGGTGCCTCGGTGTTTCCCTCCACATTTGGAAACACGCATTTAGAGCATTTGGCTAATATGAATTTCCACATGATAAGCCACTTCGTTGAACAATCATTTGTGGCCAGGTCGCTTCTGAAAAAGACCTACATAGCTCAGTGGGCCTTACCTGGTTAAAAAAAATCAAGATAATATCAGCAGCATTGATTCAGCAGTACAACGAAACTCTGGACCGGTTTCGACACACAGTGTCTCATCAGCAGAGGCAGGCTCGCGTATCATGAGTAGCAGAGAGAGAGCGAACCCGTTACTCTGCAACGGGAAATACGAGGAAGCTATCATTCTCATCGCCTTATCCCAGTCCTGTACTCGAAGCACGAAAAGGAATCTGTTATTATATATACAGTAATAATATGCCAAGATAATACGTACTGTGATGTTTTTTTTATTATATACATTCTTAAGGATTTAAATACTTTTCTGGGGAAATAATTCCATTAAAAGCACAAATGGAAATTTAGAGAAATGTTTAATTAACTGTGTCAGTCTGTTGTATTCGTCACTCCCACCTCTTTCGAATTTATTCTACCGTTTTAATTCAATTAAAGTTTTTTTGTTCCACGAAAAAGAAATCCCGTTCAGCCAGCTACCCCGCTAGCTTCGGTGGCGACGGCCCACGGCGACTAACAACAGGAACCCAGCCAGTAGCCAGCCAGGACACTCGAGAAATATCATCATCATCATCACGACCCATGGACAGAGAGTCCGTAGGTATCCACTGCTCATTTATTCATTTGTCGTTTCCACTTTCCTCTCCGTCTCGTGCCAACATGCCCAAATAGTTGCGCATCTTTCTCCCACCCATCTCTCTGTCGCCGTTAAGCCATTCTCCGTTAGCGCTTCCTCTCTTCCCGGATCCTTCCACACACACAAATATTATTGCCGTGCCTAGATACAAACGCAGCCGTCTCTGAGCCACCAGTAAAACGTGTGGCCCCAGGGCTTCGAGGACCACGTCCGTGTCTCTGGGGGGTGGGGGGGGGCTCACGACTGATGCAAGGCGACAAGGCGGCGGCGAGCACGAACATTCTACCGCGGCATCGACCGCGTGGCATCAGAACGCCGCGCAGCGCGGCCTCTAAAAATAACAGCGGCGGTCGATAGCGCATCCTGGTCCTGCGCGCACTCCACGCGGTCGCCCATGGACACGCCCGTGTCCCTGCGCGTGTGGCTGCGTGTGTGCGGGGAGCGTGAGTGCTGCGCTACGAACCCGGCGACCCGAGTTCGATTGTCTCAATCGGTTCTGCGCCTCTCCTAGGTCGACTCAGCCTCAAATGAGTACCTGGTGCGGTGTGCAAAACATCGCCATGAGGGAGACAAAGGCGGCTGGGTGTGGTGTTGGCCACCCACCCCCTCGTGTGCCGTGCCAGCTTTCATAGGCGCTCGCTAACAGCACTTGCCCCAACAGTCTGCTAAGGCTATACGGGGGTTCTTTGTGTGTTGGGGGGGAGCGGCGGTGGTGCAGCGGTTAGCGCGCTGCGCTCACGAGCCCGGCGGCCCAAATCCGATTCCCGCTCACGACCAACACCAGCGATGATTATCTGTACCGGTCGTGGACCTCCGCCTAGGTCGACTCAGCCTCAAATGAGTACCTGGTGCGGTGTGTAAACACCGCCACGAGGGAGACCAAGGCACCCGGGTTTGGTGCTGACCACCCACCCTCTCGTCTGCCATACCGGCCTTCAGCGGTGCTCGCTCACAGCATTTTCCCTGAAAAAGATATGGATTTATCCGCAACTGCTCGTACTCCACCATGACCTTTATAGGTGCTCACAAACAACACTTGCGGTCAGTCTATATAAGGCTACACGTGTGTGTATTTTGCAAACCGCGCCTACGACCCAGTGACCTGCGATTGATTGCCGGCCGTGACTCACAGCCTACGTGGGCTCCTGATATCTGAGCGTGAACCTCGGTTCACTTGGTCGGATGCGACCAGCAGCCACCGGCACGTTCCCACAAGCGACGGGCAAACGCATGCTGACTCCTCTGGCGCCTCCCCCGGCGCCCGCGGCCCACGAGGAAGATGACCCTCTCGTCAAATCTCACACGAAACTCAACCACGTCTTGATTTGAAGCTTTCGTCACTGCAGGAATCCATACTCTTTGGTTGTTTCGGTAAAGTCACGTGGGTAGAAAAATAAAATAAAATAAACAAACATATCACGACGTTTCGATCGCAACACGAGCGGTCGTCCTCAGGCGGAAAAAATAATCGAGCAGTGAAACTGCTGGACCAGGAAGAACACAGCGAGAGAGCTGTTACAACAAGACGCTATATATGTGGCGAAGGGCAAGCAGGCAGGTGGGGTCTGAGCTGGAAAGGAATTCCATCCCCGCACGCCAGCACGTCAGATTAGGCAGAGAGTTGAGGGGGATTAGCAGGTTAATGTGACGTCTGTGAGTGACACAAGCAGCGCTGTGAGCGGCAAGCGCGTGCACACGTGGGAGCCGCCGCCACGGTGGCCGCGCCAGCGAGACGCACACAGCTCAGTCTTCTAGCTACGCGACTTAGCGACAGAGCCAAAGAGTATCAACTAAGGATGGTAAAGATGTTACCAGGTAAGGCCCACTGAGCTGTAGAGCTTGTTTCAGAAGCGGCCTGGCAATCAGGAACTATAGCTCAACGAAGTGGGCTTATCGTGGTGACTTTTATAGCATTCAAATACTCGCAACGCGCTTTGATCCCAGACGATGATGAGACACTCTTTGTCTGCATACTTCGTCGTGACCTTGTTTGGTGTCGCACGAATGCGACTGCAATGATGCACCACTAAGAAGGCCGCGTGGCAGATGCGACGTGCACAAATGCAACGTGTGCATGTTCCTGCGGAAGAACACACGTGTGATCAATGAATGCGACTGGCTGCCCATCCATTGCGTGAACCCATGAAGGTTGTCTCACCCGAAACCCGCGCCTCCTCGCGCCACCGCATCCACCCCCACGGCCTTCTGGGGCTCGCTTCGACACCCCCGTGAGGGTCACAGCCCCAAGTGCCGCGACCTGGCGGGGTGACACCGACCCAGAGGCACGAGGGGTGGCTGGAGGTGCTGCCCTCCCCCCAGGGTTCGCGCTCGGCTCTAGCCGTGCAGTGCTGTGGAGAAGGGCCACTGCCCGAACCGTCACCTATTATAGGTGTGTATCGGTATGTCTGGTGTAAGAGCACGGCCGTATTGACACACGTGTGGAGAGGGTTTTGTTGTTGCAATGACGAGGCGCGCCGGTTCGAGTACGCCTCCTGGCAGTGGAAAAACGTCGACCGCGACTGCCCGGCAGCAGCAGCAGTGGCAGCAGGAGCGGCAGCGGCAGCAGCAGCAGCGGCAGCGGCAACAGCAGCGGCAGCGGCAGCAGTAGCAGCAGCAGCAGCGGCAGCAGCAGCAGCGGCAGCAGCAGCAGCGGCGATGGGCACACGGCTCGCAGCTCGTCGATGTGAAAGGGTCGGCCACGTAGCCTCCAACGGGGCTGCTCTGCGCACTCTCTCTCGCTTGCACCCCAGCAGGGGCGTGAGACAGCAACTGCAGGGCCGCGCCTTTAGCATCGCCACTGGCTGCTGGAGGTCGTGAATAGTGAACGACTGCCGCTGGTCGGTGTGAGCCGAAGAATGGAGCGCGTGAAACGAGCAGACGGACTCTTACATCATGCTCGGGCGAGTTTATAACCTTCATCTTGATACTCGATAAGTAAGAGGTCAATGTAAGGCTACGGGTGATTAGCTAGCCCGATTGTTTTACGAGGTTGCCCTGCGATGGGTGGCGTGATGGGAGTGTGGAGGGTCGCCGCGCGGTGTCTCGATGAGTCCCGGCCACGCGACTTCTGTCTGCCCACGGCTGACGTCAGTGGCGAGTTGGACTCGAGCCGGTCCCGCTTCTCATGTCCCCAGAAAATAAGAAGTAAAGATTCACTTCACCCAGGATGGGGTGACTGAATCTCAAGGCCGTTTAGAGAAGGGTCCTCATGGTATTATTGGGATGTCAATCCCTCGCGGGAGATCAGAAACCTTGTCGTTCAGCTTGGCCAGCCATTATCATTAAGCTTCAATTCAAGATTTAGTCGTTATCCTTCGAGTCACATGTTTCTAAGGTGGTTAAAATGTCTCTTTTCCACCTAAGAAATATTTCCAGAAAGCATCGCTTCCTGTCACCAGCTGACTTGGAGAGACGGGTCCATGCTTGTGTGTTGTCCCGACTCGACGACTGCGACGCCTCACCGGCTGGGATGCCGCGCAGACTACTGGGCAGACGCCAGCTCGTTCAGAATGCAGCTGCTAGAGTGCGTGTGATTTACACACACACACGTGTGTGTGATTGTGTGTGTGATTTACACACGTGTGTGTGATTTACACACGTGTGTGTGTGATTTATACACGTGTGTGTGTGATTTACACACGTGTGATTGTGTGTGTGTGATTTACACACGTGTGTGTGTGATTGTGTGTGTGTGATTTACACGAACGTGTGTGTGTGTGTGTGATTTGCCAGATGTGCTGTCCAGTGCTCTAATTCCGTAACCACAGCTGCAACACGAGCAGGAAAGAAACAACAGACCATGACGTGAGCGAGCTCTAAGGCGGCAGCAGCTCACTGGTGGCCTGAGTCTGTGTTGGGGTTGAGTCAGTCGTCTCGTCTCGACGGCTGTGCTTAAGCAACAGCCGCAGCAGCAGCAGCAGCAGCCAGGATATGAGCACTTCAACTCCTACTCGTCTCGACTTTAACTTAGTTACACATTCACACCAGCGCCGTGCCTGCCACGGGGTGTTACCCACGAAGTGCGTGTGAGTGTGTGAGTGTGTGTGAGTGAGTGAGTGTGAGTGTGTGTGTGAGTGTGTGTGTGAGTGAGTGCGTGAGTGTGTGAGTGTGTGTGAGTGTGTGTGTGAGCCGGTTGGAAACATTTAGGCTGGCCTGCCTACGATCCATCCTGGGTTTAACCAGGCTGGATTGTGTGAGGAGCTCACAAATCCTTGAAAGATCTGGGCAACGTCCCATCGGTGAGCTCCTCCGGCAGGCAAGGCTGCGTTGGCTAGGTCATGTAGCCCGCATGCCCAGCCACCGCATGCCCAAACAGCTTTTGTTCGGCTGGATCGAGGGGGCTAAACGGGCGCGGCACGGGTTAGAGAAGAGATGGAGTGATGTGGTACAGGAGGACGTGGAGCTGAGTGGACTTTCCGATGACTGGTACCAGCGGTGTCAAGATCGGCCTCTGTGGAGGAGGCTCGTGAAGGACGCTACTGGGCAGTTGGAGGCAGTCGCCCTCCAGCAACAACGGAGGGCGGATGAGCGACGCTCACAACAACGAGCGGAACGCCGGTGGCTAAAGCACAGCAAGTTGGCAGAGTAGGGGGCACAAGTGGTACATCAGCCAGTCATCTCGGTCATCTCAGTCAGTCGACCCGTGGCACCTGCTGGGTCTGCCCCGTGACCTCCTGCCAGCGGGCGTTCGACACTTCACGTGATAGCCTCAAGGTGCACATGGCCTGGCACAAGCGTCGTGGTGACGTCACCGCCACTTAGTGGTGAATGGCGGTTGTTGTTGTTGTGAGAGCCGTGAGACAATGGCTCGCGTCACGGATTCATAGCGTCCCATCGAATCATTTACCCCCGGACCCATACCGCCACCACCCCGACATCGGATGTGAGTGGTGAGGGGGGTAATTTCCACTGGTGAGCCCCAGTCAGCTACGGATTAAATTAATCTCCAATTCCGTGGTGTGGTTGGCACGGAGCCCGCTGCAATGAAGATGAAATGCCCCCACCCAGTGCTGGATTATCTCAGTAGCACAAGTAGCTACATATGTAGTAGCTACATATGGATATCCTGGCTTGTGTGAGTTTTCAGCGGGTTAAACTAAAATACATGTCACACGCTCGACAGCCACGCCGGGTTCGATGCCCGACCCGGGCAATCGGCCGGTGCCACTACGTCTTGACACCGGCGCGCTGCGCTCAGCCTCTCGCGGTGTTGCGGGTGAACAGTGATTCTTGGAAATCAGAGTCGCGACATTCGCCCACTCGCTAATATTTCCACTTACAATTTTACACGTGTGTGTGTGTGGGGGGGTGCAGATTGCGGTTACAGGGGGTCAACATGCCAACGTAACCGACAGGGCAGCGGAAGTTCGGCCGCAGAAGGCGAAATGATGTTTGTGAATGAGTCACCACCAATGCCGCGTGAGGCTGGGCGAGGTCCAGGTATGTTGTGCCTTCAGGCCCCCAAATGTAGGAAAGTCGCCGCTTACTATCCCACCTCTTACAACATCACCAATTTAACTATCTCACATTACTATCTCCCCCCTTACTATCCCACCCCTTACGACATCACCACTTTTACTATCTCACATTACTATCCCACCTTACTCTCCCACCCCTTACGACATCACCACTTTTACTATCCCACCTTACTATCTCCCCCCTTACTATCCCACCACTTACGACATCACCACTTTTACTATCTCACCTTACTATCTCCCACCTTACTGTCTTACCTCTTACTACATGACCTTACTATCTCCCACCTTACTACATC
>CM025629.2:553826-584010 GCA_014621495.2 Entosphenus tridentatus | reverse complement strand
ATTATATAATAACATCTATTATATAATAACATCTATTATATAATAACATCTACAATCATCCATTTGTTCTCGAGCATGTGCCGTGAGCGTTAGCATTTTCTTTAATTGATGAATCCATGCAGTGTAATAAACTTCATTGTGGAAAGTTAACCAAATCTAGCACTGCAAGCAATAGAGTGAATGCATGAAGAGCGTTGTTTATTCCATGTCGTCATAAATTACGAGGTTTTTTTACTCATTAATTTGTGTGTGTTTTTTTATGGGCAAACGGGGCTATCATATTATCTGCGCTAAATTATCAACCGGAGCTGTCCGGGGCTGAACTACAGAAAACATTCCATGTGACATTAAGCCTCGTATATTTATATCTTCATGTAGGTCTTCCTTCATTAATTACTTAATCAATTACATGTACGGTATATATTTTGCTGAAATGTTAGTTTTCGGTGGTATCAAGTTGCATTGGCTCACAATCAGCAGCAGCTGCTGCATCAGTAGTACAACCACCACCATTTCCACAATTCGCATCATCGCCTCGCATTAGAATTAACAGCCACCGTGTCATCATCAGCGGCAGCAGCACAACCACAACCAACACAATCATCATCATTAGCTCCAGCAACAGCAGCAATAATCCTGTATTATTATGAATGGGCCTGTAGCGAGCGTGTTAATTGTTGCACGTGACCTCAGCGTAGTGATGAAATCGTGCCGACAGCCACGTCAGCCGAGTGTGGGAGGCGACGCGGCGCGCGTGGGTGACTGCGCTGCCGCTGCTGCTCCTGCCAGGGCGCGTGGGGTGACCGCGCACGGAGCCGTCACCTGAGAACTCGGCTGGGAAGCACGAGACGGGCAGAGCCACCACGTCCACCACGTCCACCACGTGCACCACGTGACTTTTGGTGCGCTCTTCTTTATTTATACGGGTCTGCGTGGGTGGAAGGGCAGTGGGAATGGGGTCAGGCTGCAAATACGCGTTTGAATTCCCTGTATCGCACGCACAACCGCATAGATAACGATGGCAAATCGTGGCGATGACAAGTCATTATCAGCAGCAGCAGCATCCGTAGACAATCTACTGTTGTTATAATGCCGTCACCACGATGCGACCATGTAACAAAAACACAGATCCCCCGTATAGCCTTGAAAGACTGTTGGGGCAATGTTGGCAAGCACGATGTCACAATCCACCTGCTGCACACCAGCTGATCTCATGGCTCCACCTCATCGGCGGACTGCCTCTGGGACGCGTTCCATTTCTCATAGCTGCCACTCTGTCGGGTTTCTTCACCAGAGCCCCAACTTGCCCAGACGTGCCCTGCCCAAGCCATTTACCTGCCTGCGTGTGTTCTCGAAGTCACGTGTTCCTCTCCTTGTCTCTGAACCAGAAAAAATAGATTTCATAAAACAAACATCTCAATAATAAATCCTATCAACAATGAAACGCGTAGTATTATCATCCGCTGTGATGGCTTCACACTGAAACGCATTGTTGCATGATTGTTTTTTGTTAATTATAATCGCAATAACGACCGCTGCCACCATCCAAACAGGACATGAATCAATCTGGGAGTGGCGTGGCACGCCTGTCACACGACCCTGAGGAGGCTGGGTCTGGTGGATGATATAAAGATTTGTGAAACTCCCAGACCTGCTTGACTGCTGATTATCCAGGAGATGGCAGTACAGCAAGTGAGTTCTTGAAAATACTTTCGCAGAACTTTGTAATTTATAACGTTTGTTTTCGTTTGTGTTTTAATTTACTATTATATAGAGATTCATATTCATTTGCATCGCACAATCACCGAGAAACCAGAGACAAGTTGAAAAGCAGCCAGGCGGGGACCTGGCGCCAAACGTTTGCCCAAGCTCTGCAGTCCTCTATTTTAAGATGTTTTCAGTCGGTTAATCTCAGTTTACACGTTCCCGCGTTTGCGTGGGGTTTCTTCTGGTAAATATAATCACAGGCGTGATCTCTATCATGTGAACATTATCGACAGCATTCTCACCTCCAAGAATGACCGTGTTGCCGTATTCTCTGTTAATGTTAAAAGCAACCCCCACCAACACGCATTTTAAAGCAAAAGTGAGAGGTGCCTCTTACAATCCGCTAACTGTGCGGATTGTAAGAGCGTCCTCATACAGCAGTGGACTGGTCGTGGCTGCTGCTGCTGCTGATGCTGCTGCTGATGCTGATGATGCTGCTGCTGATGATGCTGCTGCTGATGATGATGCTGCTGCTGCTGATGCTGATGATGATGCTGCTGCTGCTGCTGATGATGAGGGGCAAGTGGTGTGTTGTTGGCGATTCTCAAGCTGTGGCTGGGAGAGGCAGGAGAGGGTTTCGCGCTCTTTGTTGATCATCGGTGCGGCCGCAGCTCGCCTCGCGGGCCCTGCGGGGCGCCTGTCACGTGGCTGGAGGATTCGCGCGCCAAGTGTCCACGTTCCATCGTCAACGTTGTCGTTGGTTAACCAGGTGGGAACTCGGGTAGACCAGGACAAGAAGTCTCAACATGCAAGAGCGATCCGGGTCACCGATGTCACAACACGAATCCAGTGCACAAGAGCGTTATCGCGGAGCGAAGAGAAAACTGCGGCCACGCGGAAAACGGGAAATCAAAGTGCACAAAGGTCGACGAAGGTCGAATAACTCTTGCCCTGAAGCGTAAGACGGCTCGGACAGACGTGTTTTATTGTTTCACTTCATCATAGTACAACTACAAATTAAGTTACAGAAACACTGAACGGATGCATTGTGGTGACAACACACGCGTCCCGTGCAAGAAGGCCCCTCTCGTGCGAAGCTTCTGGAAGGTCCGAATTAATGAGCGAGCGGAGAGATTTTTTTTGTTCGAATTCTGTAAAAATAAAGAAGGAAACCCTCCACGCGTCAAGAGCCGCAGTGGCACGCGCGAAGGCGGCGGTGGTCCTCCAGGAATCCGACGGCTCGAAGCGATCCCTCGAGAGGCGCGGGTTGGCGACCCATGAGCCAGCCGCTATCCCAGCACGCGTGCTGCAGCTGGCGTCGCTCCAAAGACAAAGATCCCCCGTGTAGCCTTTACAGCCGGCTGGGGGCAAGTGCTGTCAGCGAGCAGCACACGAGGCGGGGGTTGGGTAAAGCCAGCAACCACGCCCGGCCGCCTTCGTCTCCCCCCAGTGGCGACGTTTACACACGGGTACAGCAACTCATTTGAGGCTGAGTAGACCTAAGCGAGTCATCGTCAGCGGTCCACCCCCACCACCCTCACCGGGCGATGGCTCCTCCCCTCTCCCCCCCTCCTCCTCCCTCTGCCGAGACTATAAGAGCAGAAACGAGAATGCACATTCGCGTACAGCGCATCACTGCGACAGGAGCCGCGAGCAGGCAAGCGCAGTCCCCTGTCTCTGCCGCACTCTCTCTCTCTGTGTGAGTCTGTGTAAGTGTGTGTGTGCGCGCACCACAGCTGCCATTTAGAGATAGTGGATAGCAGCCTTGTTCCAATCGAGCACTGTGAGTTCATTACAAAGTGAGAGCTTGAATTGCCTTCGCGCGGCATCTTGCTTGTGGATGCTGTCAGTTCGGCTGCGCTGCCGGCGAAATCGTCGCACGCTCATCCAGCCGAGAGCTTGGCCAAGTTCGAAAGAAGGTTACATTTTTGGGTCGGTGAGACAAGTAATCGTACGATAGAAGAAGAGGAAGAAGAAGAAAACCAAGTAGGCTCCGAAGACCGGGCAGCTTCAAAGAAGTAACGACAGAACATTTACAAATACAGAAGACTTCAATGTGTTGAAGATCGCTGTTGGGAGCACGCAGGATTCTAACCGCGGTAATCAATGTTATCCTTGGAGGGTCATCATAATCACAGCTACCAGCAGCAGCAGCAACAGCAACAACAGCAGCAACAACACCATCACCACCACCACCATCATCACCACCCGGAGGGACACGTGCTGTCGGAAGGGAACATGCAGGCGACGCGGTTCGTGCTCTTCCTCGTCGTGTACGTGACGCCGGTGCTGCAGGTGAGAGGGAGAGGCCCCCAGCGGGGCTGCTGTGCGGAGTTCGCGCGGCGTCTGTGCTGCTCGTCGCTGCTGCCAGCGGCGTTCGTTTAACAAGAGCGACTCGTGCTGATGAGACCCAGGAGGTCGAAACCGGTGCGGAGTTGGCTCGCTGAAACACGTGCTGCTGGATAATGTGCGTGGGGTGGAAAGCCTCTGCATGGGGCTAAATGATGGACGCAGAAAGAAATTCGGTTCGTCTATGCTCTTGTACAATATGCGATGTGTACAGCGTCTAAAACTAGAGTAATCAATTCATATACCGTATACTGTATAGTAACATACCCCACTAAAGTAACCTAAATGTCGCTAAGCCTCTACGTGTCTCCAACCAATCACAATACAGGAATACGCGAATTCAAATTTGCAACACTCTGTAAGATATGGAGCCAACCGCTTTCATATTAACCTAATTGAACTCCGTGTTCAAAATAGAGTAATGAGAAACCGGTCGGGTATGTATAAATGGACCACGTTGTACAATAGCACTCGGTGATTGTTAAGCCGTTCACTTTTGGGAGTTTCCATTGGAGGCTAAGCGATCCGACTCGCTAAAGACAAGAGCAGACGTAGAGTCAAATCTGTTTCGCAGCTGGAATGGTGGGTCCCACGTCGTTATTCTGTAGCACGGTATCGGTGGGAGATCGTGACTTGGTGAGTGCGTGAGTGAGTGACTACTGCAGAGTTTAATCATGTCGACGGGGCCAGGGAACTGAAATGTGGCACTTGTGGCAGAGCCATTTGTTGTAACTAGAAACATCCAAATACAGTTTTGGCATTTCCCAATTTGGGTCACCAAAAAACTGTGGTCTGGAGGGTTGACTGCTTTCACGCGTTGACGCAGCGGCAGCTTTGAGCGCTGCATTACTCTAAGCCCCGTGCTAAACACACACCTGGAAATATAGATGCGGTCCCCTTAATCGGTCATCGTCATCGGCACCCATGATCAATCCACTGCTGGATGAAGGCCTCCCCAAGCCGCCGCCGCATCTTACGATCTTGCGATGCAACAATCCATCCGACACCTGCACATCATCCGATTTCATCGCTCCATCATCATCATCATCTCTCCATCATCTCTTCATCGCTCCACCAACACCATCTCCTCCCCGTCATCCTCGGTGGGTGTCCCCTCGTACGCGTGGCATAATCGGTGAACGGAGTAATTCGTCTTTTTTGGAGTATAACCCACATAAGGTTGGCTGGCGAATCCCACTGCCGGTGAATTTGTTGAGTAGCACAGAGACGATGGTTAGATGAGACTCCCAGCTGCATCTCTGGGACGGAGTGTGCTGTGCTGAACTGGAGCTGGTTAGTCGGTTGCTCTGCTATCCATAGTCCACGGGCCAAAGCAGAAATCGGTACCACCTATAATATCGACAACATCTTTATAAGCATTCATTTATTTACACGGCTGATAAGAGCGAATTACTTGATAATCCCACTCGCTTTGAACGGTCCTTACGTTAATTCATTGTTAATGTCCACATAGAGGAATTGGAACCGCCACAATTAATGCCAGCTTCAGGTGATTCCAACAAGTTAAATATCTAGTCTGGGCTCATAGGACATTCATATTCTCCACCGTCATAACCCAGTTTCCAAGATTAAACCGGGTTTTTTTCAATTCTCACAAGCAACCACGGGATATTGAACAAAGTGACGACAAAAAAATATTTGCTGAAGCTAGGTCGATAAAAAAAAATTGGGTCTCTCAGGACTCCCACAGTGAAAAACAACGAGATCATGTAATTAATTGGGTTGCGTGTGAGCCCTTCATTGGCGTGGATTCATGCCGGCGTTTGTCAAATAAATTAATAATTTAGTGTTTTACTGCTTCTTATCACGCGTTATCACGTGCTATTTAAATCAATGTCAACTTCAAATTCAACGGTGGGTTGAGTGAAGGTTCCATTAGGCTCCCTGTAACATCGCACACTTCATGGGCAGCAGTAGCCGCAGCCATAACCAATCCACTGCTGGATGAAGGTCTCCCCAATCCCGCCCCTGCCATCTCTCACGGTCCTGCGATGTCACGATCCCACACTTACGTGTCCTAAAATGACATACCCTGGAGAGGGCCCAGCACACCGAAACGTCTATCGTTTTTTATTTTTAAACAGAATAAGCATGTAACCTCAATCGATATACCATCACGGGATAATCCACATAGTAACCAATGTGTATATATATCCACACACACATATACATCATGGGGAGCGGTGGTGCAGTGGTTAGCGCATTGCCCGACGAACCCGGGCTCCCAAGTTCGATTCCCGCTTATGGCTACCAATACGAGTGACGATTATCTGCACCGGTCCTGAGCCTCCCCTAGGTCGACTCAGCTTCAAATGAGTACCTGTTGCGGTGTGTAAACATCGCCACTGGGGAGACAAATGTGGATGGGCGTGGTGCTGGCCACCCACCGTGCCGGCCTTCATAGGCGCTCGCTAACAGCACTTGCCCCAACAGTCAATTCAGGCTCCGAACAGAGCTTTCTCAATTGATTGATTTGATAGGACACACGTTGGCATTTGACTTTAACCCAGACATCCATCATGTATCATTGTGTATATGCGTATTTAAAAGTAGTAAGTTGTTATCTGCTCAAAAGGAACTTTATACAGCGCTGTTGAGGGTTTTACGACTGTGTGAGGTGTGCCCAGGGGCTACGTGCCGGCAGGAACGTAGCCCCTGAGCACCGCACGACGTGGCGTGCCGTGCCTCCTCCTCCTCCTCCTCAATGCGGGGACTGCAGTCCGCGTGCTCTCCGCCAGGCGGCGATTATCGTAAATCGGCCACAGGAGACGCATTGCTCGCTCTGGTGCGAGTGACTCAGCCTCAAATCAGTACCTGGTGCGGTGTGTTAAATATTGACACTCGGGAGACAAAGGCAGCCGGGCATGGCGCTGACCACCCACCCACTCGTGTGCCGTGCCGGCCTGCATAGCTACTCGCTGACAGCACTTGCCCCCCAACAGTCTGTTAAAGGCTATACGGGGATCTTTGTCTTTGCTCTGC
This sequence comes from Entosphenus tridentatus, assembly GCA_014621495.2. Taxonomy (NCBI): domain Eukaryota; kingdom Metazoa; phylum Chordata; class Hyperoartia; order Petromyzontiformes; family Petromyzontidae; genus Entosphenus; species Entosphenus tridentatus. The sequence goes on along the minus strand of CM025629.2, from coordinate 576,951 downwards.
TATGAATGAGGGCCATTACCTGAAATGTTGCCAGATACTTTATGTGAATATCTTGTTTCGAAAACTTTGTGTGTTTTTATCGTGTGCACTGCTGCCAATGCAGTTATATCGTTTTTAAAATGTAATTTAAGAGATAGATAACATTTAATAACCAGGGAATTGCCCGCAAGCCTTATAGGTGGCTCGCTGTGAGTCGGCATTGGGCTGCACGGCGCGTGTGTGATTAGCGACTCTGTGTCGCAAAGTTCACGGCAATACAACTTCTAAGTGCTGATCGATGAAACACTTTTCTTTTACAACTTTGATTGTAAAGATATCTCTCAAGATCTAAACGTTTAACCCATCATTAGCCTACTTGCTGTACTGACGTGTGCACGCACAATCACCCTATGACAATCAAAGTCTACAGACAGTGTAATTGCTGCGAGCAGCTTTGTGTGTGTGGTTTTTTTTACACCGCTGGGAGTGGCAAGAACTGCTTGGGAAATTATTGTGCGCACGTATGTAGAACTTCTTTCGCACCGTACATAGTAGCAACGGCGCTAATCGGGGGTGCGGGGTAAAGGCAACACACTCGACACGAACAGCAGCTCGAAAGAAATGGATTTTTAATCTCGATTTAAAAAAAGATTTTTCCATGAGCGGTGTTCAGCCACACCTGGTATTGATTTTTCCACTGCGGGGTGCTCAGCCACACCTGGCGTGTTGGGAGATGCTTTGCGAGTAAAAGATAAAGGTGCAGCCCTGACATCTCTCGCTCAGCAGGACCAGCAGGACCTCGAGGAGACTGTAGGGTGCCCCCTCTACGGGGGACCTTGCCTCCCGCTCCACGCTGGCCAAGATGTCTCGGACGAGGTGGGAGGACCCACACGCTTATGTCCGGGAACTCGCTCTGGTAGACAGAGGCGTTCCTCACGCCGTGACGTAAAGGTTTCTCCGAATCGTCATTTTAGATGCAATGTGCACCCACAGTGGGAATTTGGAATTCCCACTGCTGGCTCGGGGCCACTAACGGAATTGAGCGTCACCCCTTTGCTCGGTTCGCCAGAAGACACTTTCGCTTAATTCACGAGAAGCGTCTTTTATAATGATAATAATAATAATAAATATTTTATAATAATAATAATAAACCGCACGACAACGCGGTTGTGGGGGGCGCCGCGCACCGTTCGGCATGAGGTCCGACGTTTCGTTCCACGCACCGGGCGCTTCTTGAGGTTCCGAAAGCGCAGGACATCCTGCCGAACGGGGGGCTCGCTACGACGCGAACGCACGCCACCGCCGCCGGCTCCGCCGCCGCGCGGCATCACAAGTGCGCAGAGACGTGCGCGGTGACGCGAGAGATGCTGAACAATGCATCGCGTGCCAGGGGGGTCGGGTGGCGGGTGGGGGGCCGCGGGGGGTGGGGGGGGGATTGCAACGGTGACGTGACCTGGGCAAGCCCAACCACGGCGAGGTGGAGGGGGGACACGGTTCAGCGTGGCGAGTGCGCTGTCGCGGCTGCCGGCATTGGTGACCGCAACTGTGACATGTTAACAGATTGGGGAGGATGTCGTTGTCACCGAGTTCAGAACATCGGGCTGACCGAGTTGGAAATGTGAAAGGTGGCTGAAAAGACTTCTGCTTGGGTATTTCTTCTCCTTCCTCTGAATTTCATTCCCAGAGCCGGTGTGTAGACAAAGCGGGCGTAATCAAATAACGCCCCACGCGGTCTTTATTTTCGCCAGACACAATAGCGAGCGCCCTGTAATCACCTGCGTTGGCCTCCGCGAGTTGTGGAAATTTACCAAACCCCTGCAGGCCGACCGCTTGCCGCCACTCTCTCGCACGCCGCTCGACCCCCAGCCCGACACGTCGCGTCTCCTGCGCCGTGCCGTGCCTGACCACAGCCCCCTTCTTCACAGCCCGGCCATTTCCCCGTTGCCTTCTCTGCCATTCACGCATAGATCGGGAGTCGGCCAGGGTGGGAGGCCACGCTGAGATAATGGCTCTCGATTAGCGGGGAGAATACAGCGCATCGTGGCAGAGCGTTTCACATTGCCCCGGGCTCATTTGAGCTGAGATCAATGTTGGTTTTAACTGTGCTTTCTTTATTTTTTTTATGCCATTTTGTTTAGCTTTTAGAAAATCAACCGCTTTCCCGATTCAAAATAAATTTTTCTTTTGTAAACCACTGCCAAACATTTCAGGATTTGGGTTCGACAAGAAGTCTGTTGCGGTTGCTGTCAGTGGCATAGCGTGGTTGGCATGGCTCCTGGTGGTGGTGCAAGAAATGACTGAAATGGGAGGGGGGGCGGGGGGGATGAGGGGGGTGGAAGGGGGGGCATGTCTAATTCTCGCCCCACCCACCTAGCCACCTCAGGCTCTTGGTAGCCCGGTGGCTTGGCCCCCTCTAGCCGTGTGACCCAGGGCAGTCGCACCGTCTGCATGCTCTCGATGGCTACGCCGCTCGTTGCCATGCAGAGAATTTTGCAAGCCTTTGTCGATTTGCTGCGTGAATACAATTGTGTGGGGGGGAGGTGTTTAAAGTGCTGCGATTTCGCCTGAGTGCGATATGCTGCAGATGGGGAAATGAAATGCAGGGCAGTCGTTTTGTGATTGGAGGTGGTTTAAGTGATCCCTTTTTTCTCTCTCTGTATTTTTCAGGCCAAGAGCCTCGCATCTCGCCGTTCAGTAGAAGGTAAATCTCTCCTCCACATTACCCGCCGTGTTGTGATACAGTCCCCTCTGCCTATTCATCGCAAGATGAGATGCCTCGCCTCCCACACAGGAGGGGAGTTAGTCGTTTGACCAAACCTCGCCACGCGGGTCGGTGCGGCCCGGTGAAGGCGGGGGAAGCCGGAACTCTTGAACGTCGCCGTTCATCGGAGTTGCCCGCAGCCTGTAAGATGCCAAACGGCGCCGGCCTGTTTGGGCACCGGGGTGACCGTAATCGCCGAGACGAACAGCAGTAGCTTCAAGTGGAAAAATCTACTTTTAATGTTAAATAAACCGTGGATATTGGAATTGTAAACATTCGAAACGCACTTTTAAGGAGGGTTGGGTGTGCCTCAATGTGTCCTAAGCGCCCCCGGTTGGGCGAATTGAATATCGTTTTGTAATTTTTATAACCTGGCAAAATACATTTCTTGCGCGCAAGCAATGTCGCATACAAACGAACACATGCACATCTAAACAAACGACGAACAGCAACAGCAGCAGGTTAGCGATAATGACGGTGTGGAGTAAAAAATATATAATGCTCATTCACTATATTGGCATGTGTCAACATTTTCTTTAGGGGTAACGCAGAAGGTCAGGGACGTGCAGTGTACCTTTGACCTCAATGTCACGTGCTCAAACCGCGTGTAAGTTGGTAGGCTGAACTCCTAAAGAATGTTACTTGTGTTGTAAATTCACAGGAATTTGCACAATATTCTGCTTTCAAGCTTAACCAGAGAGTTGTAGAAGGTTATTGAGCCAATTGGGGGCTGTGAACCACAACGGTGGAGGTCGGTATATGCTCGGTCATCTCATACAGGTTCATTCTATTCAGTGCAGTCGAGCAGGGAGGCCTGTGAAGTCGTGAGTTGACTCGGGGCCCCATCGTCCCTCCCAGGGTCAATAACATGAGCAGCACCTGGTGTGAGGCGCACTCAGCGGGGTCACGCCCGCAGTGGCTTTCCTCATGAGAGCTGGAGCCATCATCAGTAGCCATTATCCATCATCATCATCACCATCAGAAACCATCATCTCTCTGGGGTTTGTCACGTGAGCCCCCCTTGATAAACAGATCGCTACCGTAGGATCATGGAAGTATGGGCCACCAACAGAGCAGGGCGTGACACACAGACACACTTGGACTACTGACCACGTTTGAGCACCCACGCGCGACCGCACGCACACAACACGCAACACGCAGCACGCAGCACGCGTTGTTCTGACGCACACGCTAACGTGCGCGTGCGTGCCCCGCGGCGTGGCAAGCAGTGGTGCCGCTGGAGCGGGTGATGGAGCGGAGCGCGTGCGTGCCCCGCGAGACGCTCGTGAGCGTCTCCACGGAGTACCCGGGGGACACGGACATCCGCTACCACCCGTCCTGCGTCGCCATCATGCGCTGCTCCGGCTGCTGCAATGACGAGACGCGCGAGTGCCTGCCCACGGCCAAGTCCAACGTCACACTCGAGGTGAGCCTCGCCGGCGCTTGGCGCCGCGCTACAAACCCGGCGGACGCGAGTTCTATTCCCGCTCGCCGCTCTCAGCGATTTAATCTAAACTGGTTTTATTGTCGCCAGGGTAAGACCCACTGTCAGAAGCGACCTGGCGATCACAAGCGATAGACATCTCCACAAACGCACGGCCACCTTTGTATCTCCGGGATTCGATCTCGCCACCCTTCCTCGCCCACATTGCCGTCGAGCCACTCGACCGATGAGTCCATTTCCTGGAGAGCAAGGACGAGGGAGTCGCCGGGACGGTGCGGCGCGATTGGCCGCCAGGCCGGAGGCTAGAGACGTGTGAAACGTGCATTCCCACACCCTCGCCGCCAACCTTGAACTCTGCCCACGAGTGGAAGGTTCCCGGTGGCACACGAGAGCTATTTATGGCCCAGACAAGCAAATATTGGTCCTGGTCCCAGTGTTTGAAATTCCAAAGTAGCACGCGCTCACGGGCTCACGGCTCACGGGCTCACGCGCGCACACAGGGTCACGCGCTCTCGGGCTCACGCGCTCACGTGCCCGCACACACGGCGGCGTCCTAGAGGCCGTCGTTCCAACGGCGCGGCAGCGTCGTCGTGTTCCCGGTGGCGCCAGGGCCCGTGTCTGGTCGCGCCGCCTTGCAGGCCGCGTCGCGGCGCCGCGGCATCTCCACAAGCACGACGATTGTCATCTTCTACACGAAGCGAATTGTTTTTATTGACATTATAGCACGGGTACAGTAGAAGGTGAATTCTGAGCGCGTCGTCACGTCAACGCCGGCGGGGGTTGATGCAAAGGGGAATTCTGATACGCGCACGCTACTTTGCACAGAAGCACACGCCACGGCCGTGCTCCCTTATGTCCAGCTCGCTATTTCCTAAATACTCCATCTGCTCTTCTGGAGTGAAACTATTGCTCTTTGAAGTGCGTTTTTACGTAAATAAATCACCTCTACGGTTATAATTACTCGAGGTAAACCCCCTGGTCTGGTAACGGTATATTGTATTTCGCATGACCGTGATCTTTGACCTGCATTGGCATAACCATGCCATATAAACCTGTTAAGCATTACATCTGAGCAATATGAGAGTAATGGTACGAATAATAATACTACTTTCAATGAAAGCTCTACGTCAATCCACTGCTGCATGAAAGCCTCCCAATGGCATGTCAGTCGTGGTAATTGTCTGACTATGCTTCACCCCGCTGGTCAGTGGTGGGGAGGGTGTGGGGGAGGCTCAGGCCCGGTTCGGCTGTAACTCGCCACTGACGGTGGGCATGGCCGGTCGTCAATTTGGGGTCACTGGGTTCTTCGCGCATCAGCACGCTAACCGCTGTGCCAATGTTTCACCCCAGCCTATTAATAGCGGAAAATGTCCCTTGCGCCCATCACGTGAGGTTTAAACGAGCCTAATAAAAATCATGACCTTACATCCGTCTAAACAAACGAATCTTAAAATATGTCCGCACCCAAGCTCAAACTTTTTGGCTCACTGGAATGGGTTCCACGAGTTTGGCAGCCACAAGGGGCAAGATCCAAGAGCAGATGATGGAACAAACTCTTCGGGAAGATCTTTGAGGTCGCGCGTCGACTGCGCAGAAGGTAGACCACGATGCACCAGCGAGGTTTGGTGGCGTTCATGGATTTGACCGTGACGGCATTTGATCTTTGGACGCTCCGTGGCAGGGCAGGTTCCAAGCCTACTTTGTTCAACCCGGCGAGAACTCGCGATGTAGTGAGAGCCTCATTTGCAAGAGTGACGTGGGTCACCAAAACGGTAAAACCAATCGCTTAAAACAAACTGGTTCCGTTCCTGAGACCCGTTCGGAATTCGAACGGTTCGTAAGTCGGAACAGAATAATTTACTATATTTAAATGCACATATGGTCAGTGTTACAAAACGTGTTCAGTCGAAGACTGCCCGTACAATAAAATAGAAATGAGAGTTGCAAATGAGCTAAACGCAGCTCAGTAGAGTTGCCTCATATGAAGAATGCAAAGAACAGTGCTGTGTTCATTGCTGTGGCAGCAATAATGCGTTGTCCTCGCTTCGTGGTTACAAGCGGCCGTGCCCGCTGCGTGTTTCTTGCCTTTTGCAGGTCTTCAAATTGAACGTTTTCCACAGCGGAGGCAAAGAGCAGATGTCCTTCACCCAGCACGACAGTTGCAAGTGCGGGTGAGTCGTCGGCACCGCCGGCGCTGCGCGAGACACAGCACGGCGTGCCCGCTTCCTCACGGCCATTGCGCTTCTATAACGAGATCAATTAGTATACACGGTGACCGATTCACAGGCCCTACTGATTTCGAATCACCCTCTTACCCTCTTTCTTATGGACAGATGGTTGAATATTGTGAAAGCGATGATTAGACATTGTAGAGGGGGCATTGATAAATGATTTAATGGGTGAATAATAACGATTTTGTGGGGGAGATGTCAAGGCTTTGAAAGTAAATCTTGTTTTTTTCTCTCATATTATCACTGGTATTTTAGTGGGGCGTCTATGAATGGATCGCCATGCACACTCTCTCCGACGTGTATTCAGACTCTCTCTCTCAATGCTGCCCACAGTGCCACTTCCAAAACTGCTTTCGTTTCCATGACTCAAAAGCCCCCAGGCCATGCTAGTGCTAGGCACTGTAATAGGTACACATACACATTAACTAAAGATTGAACGTAAGCTAACGAAGGCAATAAACTTGAGTAAAAAGTTAAAGGTGCAATCCTGCAATTGCCTAGTCACCGCCACTGCTGGCAGAAGAGCCTCCACTACAGGGAGCTCGAGAGGAGCCTCTCTGGATAATCTTTGGCCTAATCTTCCGCAACGGTCAGAAGTCTTGTAATAGGTGGGCGTACCCACACTTCATCCCACCGCACGTCACCTGCCGATCGACTAACTACGGCTGTGCCCATTTACACCGCTGGCTGACGATGGCGGTGGTCGGGGGATCTCAGAAACTTTGACCGTCGCTTCAACAGCTGCGCCAGGGGAGATGGAACCGACGATGTCTGGGCCGCTAGCCCGGTGTGCCGACTATTAGAACTGCGGCAGCGTCCAGAATATGTCACGGACCACACCGCTGGAGGGGAAAAGCCGTCATCTAGCAGTGGATAAAGCATGGCTGGTTTTCGAGTTTCACTTAATTTTAATTAAGTGCAGTCAGTGTGAAAGCGGCTGATGACAGCACCTGTGAAAACGACGACGATGATGATTATGATGATGATTATTTGTGAACCGTGACCCCCCCCCCCCCCCCGGTGCGAGAGATTATTTTCGAGCGTTAGAGCTCACGTCTTTTTGCCGTCCGTCTGCTCCGTGCTTTGTAGGTGCAGGCCCTGCTCGGGACCGCGGTTACAACAGGACCCCGACACCTGCAGGTGCAGCTGCCGCACAGTGTGCAAACACAAGCTCCAGCTCAATAAACACACCTGCAAGTGAGTGTCTGCGTGGGGCGCAGAGCAGTTTTTGTGAGCAGCATCTCCTTACCAAGTTCTGCATTATCGCCAGAGCCAGGCGATTCCTAGGGAAACAATGTTAGTCTCCTGGCAATTCCCATGTTAAAATCTTTACATTCGTGTGAATGGAATGCCACAGTCGATTCAACAATATCGAGCCCCCGACCCCTGCATCTGCAATGCATCGTCAGCTTCATAATCATCATTAGCCATGGTTAATTCACTGCTGGATCAAGGCCTCAATTCACGTCGAAGCTCTTGTTTAAAGGATTCGTGCAATAGAATTGTATTATTTTGCAAACTTAGCTTAGCTAAGCTCTGCTTGCAATGCTTAGCTTAGCTTAAAAAAGTCTGCGCTCAGCAACTGTGATAAAAAAAACAACACAACAACAGGAGTAGTATCATAAATGAACATTCGTCATCGTTACACTCAAATAGCACTAATCACTCTCCCAGGACTCCACCTCCCAGCGCACCTTGGCATGATGTCAACATGACTTCACGGGTTTTCTCCCCGTGACTTTTCATCCTTGGCAGCGAGGTCCATGTAAGGCTCAGATTGGCGCAAAACCTTTTCTCATATATATAACAAAATGCATTCCTACATTGCTGCAGAGACAAAACTAGTTATTTTTCTTTGTGAAGTCCCCAGATGGTTTGTTGGCGCTACCTGGCACTCTTCTCGTTCATTGGCCATTGTTGCTGACAGTTTATTAACACTGCTCAAGGCCACGTAGTCTCTTTTCAACCAAACACAACGCATATACATGAATTCACTTTGAGATTAGTATCTACACTGCTTTATTAACTACACTAATAGGAAGATCGTGTCCATGCCGGTATGGTTATTAATATAGCTCTCTCACCTGAAGACGATTGCCTGTGTTGCGATCGAAACGTCGTGATCTATTATTGTTCTATCTACGTGACTTTACCGAAAGACCCAAAGAGTGTAATATACTGTAGTTAATCATATGGAAGTTGCTCCAATGAAAGTGTGCATTATAGTGCTTTCAAGCTATTTCGTTTGTGAACAAGTCACTTTATTCACAATTCAATCACAAACAAATTAAAGATCATGTCTCTCCGCGACAGGGCCTAACCTTCATTGCGCCCCCTCTCTCCCAGGTGTGAAAAGCCACGGAGGTGATTGGATGCTCAACACGGAGCTTCTGAAAGCGTTTGGCTCAACAGCATCTGCAACACATCGTCAGCATCATCATCGTCATCTTGGTTAATCCACTGCTGGATGAAGGCCTCCCCCAGGCCGCCGCCAGTGCGACTTAATTCACGCCGGAGCTCAGAGAAGATGAAGCCACTTGGATCCTTCCCCAGTCCCAGCACTGCTGCAGGCCAGCGGACTCCAGAGTACTCTTGTTTACAGCCCAGCACGGTGGCCACAGACATGATTACAGAAAAGCCTTGTAAACAGTTTCGTGTATGTATCAGCAAATGAGGTGTGCCCTCGGGGATTTTTGGACAGGACCATGTGTATTGAAGAACGTAATCTTTTACGACAACCTTGAAGCCTGGAATTGATTGGAGAGATGTGTAAGTGTGGTTGGCTACTTACGGTGCGAAAGAAGTTCAACGTCCCTGCAACTGGTGAAAGGTTTCTGCTTTTCGTCATCCCTGAACACATTGGAATCGAAGGAACCAAAATGTAAAACTACGTTGTCGTCGTCGTCGGTGGGAAGTTGACTCGTGTTGTGGTTTTCGACCGTGTTGTGGACACAGACGTGACACTTGGGAGTGTGTGCTTCGTGTGGAGTGAGTCGTATCAGTGGTTGAGTGCAGGAAAATGAGACATCGGGGTGGGGGAAGTTTGCACAGCAGCAGCAGCACATCTTTTGGAGTTTAAACGCTTCAATGAAAATAATATGGTTGACAACTAACAAAATAACCCACTTAGAGGCATTTTTGTTTATCTGTCAGCGCAATGAGAAATACATTTTAACAGTATTTTAATAAGTACAAACAAAAAGAAAGCACTTGGAAAAGAAGCAATAATAAAATGTACACGAGTTTTTTTGTTACGATACAGAAAATCTAATCTACGATTGATAGTGTTCAGCAGAATGCGTGGCAAGGTGACCCATGCCACGCTTGAGACCAGTCTTGCCAGAGACCATCACTGTGGCGACAAACCTTGAGACAAGGCCTTTGAATAAAAAGCTGAGGTCGAGAGCAATTGCATTCCTTTCAGCGGGCTGGGCTTACAGATGCAATCTGTAAAAGTTGCTTTAACCAATACACTTGTTACTGAAAAAGAATAATCCATCCATCACAAAAGTAATGATTGATGCATTCAAATTATACAACTATACACGTCTCTTGTATATACTCTACTGTGGAATAGGAGGAATGTCACCCAAAAAGTGCGTAGTTGTGAGGGGCAACTGCTGTTTTAACATCACACATTTCAGTTCACTCGAAACCTCTATAATTGGTCACGACCATGGCTCTCTGGGGTAGTATTTAGAAAGCTATGCCAGCTGACTGCTCTGAAATGGAACAAATTTTAACACTTCTATTTGATGGACTGCCAACAATGCCCCATGTCTCGTTTCTAATAATAATATAAGTACAATACGGTATAAATGTTTGATTTTTGAATGGGCATTTATTGTTCATCGTGGAGGCAATACAACTAATACTTTTAGTTAAAAGTTGTTTTTTTTATTCTTGAAACATATGGTAGGATATTACGGCCTCATGACATTTTTTTAAAAATATCTCCGTTGTATTTAGTTTTATGCAGCTTCTTCTGATGCTGGACCAGAATTAATAAGTTAATGGTTTAGTCTCATGCGTATTTGTACTTGTGAGAATGACCAACATCAGATAACTTTACAGGCACTTTTTTCCAGAGATACGATGTGTTGTCATCTGTAAACATTCTAGTATTTATTTTATGTGTATTTAAGGCAATATTTATAAACACAACTAAATTTCGTTACCACATTGTAATTAAAACATGTAAGTTATTTATATATTTTTTAAAAATATCAAGTTTCATGAAACACGTGAACTGTATGTACTGTTTTATCCATTTCAAAGAAAGTGGGACATGAAATACATTATTTCTAAAGTCGGCGGTTTGTGTATATATTTGAAAGTGTGTGCATGTGCATCCGATACTTCAATGCTCCAGGGTTTAACGCCATTGCAGGCCATTATATTGGATACGACTGAAAACATAAGAGATCCTTCATATCACATCAAATGTCTGTGAGTGAACACACACTTGTATATGTATGTAGAGACATTCTAAGGCGTGGTGAAGCGGTGTCACAGACGGTAGTTCACGTATTGCACTATGAGCCTGGTGGCCTCAGCTCGCAGTGGCATGATAAAGCTCAACTTGTCCTTGGGCACGCCCTTCACCAAAGACAAAGGTCCCCCGCGTAGCCTTAAAATATGCTGTAGGGGCAAGTGCTGTCATCGAGCACCTATGAAGGCCGGCACGGCACACGAGGGGGTGGGCGGCCAGCACCACGCCCGACCGCCTTTGTCTCCCCAGTGGCGATGTTTTTACACACCGCACCAGGTACTCATTTGAGGCTGAGTCGACTTAGGAGAGGCCCCGGACTGGTTCCTGGTTCAGATTATCGTCACTGGTGTTGGCCGTGAGCGAGAATCTAACTCGGGTCCCTAGGTTCATAGCGCAGCTATGGAGCTTCACGACGAACATACCGTAAATTGGCAAAGGGATGTTAATACAGCTCAACAACTTGGCATTTCACCAGGTAAGGCCCACTGAGCTGTATCGCTCTTTTTCAGAAGCGACCTGGCCATCACAAATGATCGCCCAACAAATTGGCTTATTGTGTGGAAATTTCTAGCAGCCAAATACTCTAAACGAACGTTGATTCTAAATGTGGAGGGAAAAACCGGAGGACCCGGAGAAGAATCCAATCCGAGCAGGTGGAGACCATACAGATTCTAAGGCGTCAGGGTCGGAAGCGAACCCATGACTCCTGCATACCAGGCGAGGTAGTTATCTTGAAAACACATTGTCACAATAGATCAAGTCAAATCAAAGTTTAACTTCTCAAGAGAATGTGGAGCACCCCATATTCTCAATTGGTGGGCCTCAGCCAGTGGTGGAAATGTCACGTTCGTGTGGCAGAGACCTGTCTAATAGTAGGTTTTTACCCTTTTAACTGGTACATAACTGACACCTTTATTCAAGGCATCATGTTTGCAATGAGACCTGTCTATCCACAGGACAAAGGCTGGCGCCAGTCCAAAGTGGGGCATTATTTAAAGATGATGGTATTCTACATGTCCCTCCTGCACATTATGGGATGCTGATGATGGTTTATTATGACGGTGATACTTGATGCAATGATGATGAGTATGATAATGATTGATGTTGATGATTGATAGATGATGGACATACTATAATAATGGTAATGATGGTTGCGATGATGATCTTTATTGATGGTGTGGATAACAGTGATGAAGGCGGTGATAATTGATGATGTGGCTGAGTCGACCCTTGACAGGATGTTAACTTATCTTCTCATAGCTGCGGAGCCTTGCTGCTTTACCAACTGAGCTGAAATCCTAATCACACATAATTATAGCCCGCGTGCATTGCAAGTTACTGTAATACAACCATACGTAAGTAGATGTGAACAAATACTGAAATATGTCCACCCGACAGTAAGCCGACGACCGCGATATGGAATCGGGCGGCTGGAGTTGGCTTCGGGTCATACTTGGAAGGAATATAAAACACATCACCGCGGGCTGGGTTAGCCAGCACATGTTTGGCTTAAAAGGGTTTCCATTTATATAAAGGCGCTTTAATATCAAGCGGTTGCGGTTCAACACGTGCGAGATCCCAATGGCATGGCTCGGCTTGTAGTCGTTCGTGGGTCGTGAAAGTCAGACGCGCGCACACACACGTGTCTGTAACACGTGGAGGATACAGAATCACTCTCCACATCCAGTATGGATTAGGAACATGCGGCGTTTATGCTTTTCATTACAATATTTACATCACATGGTTTGTTTTTCGCTATTCTTTTTGTTGCGGTGAATTCTCATCAACATGTGGAAGACTGTTAAGGGTTTGTTGGCTCTCAGTATTTCCATGCGTGTAGGATTGTGCTGGGTAGAATTTCCACGTCGTCCTATGATGCTGGCGTGGTCTAATGGTGAGCACACTGGAATGTGCAAAGCCAGAGGTCACTGGTTCGATCTCCCAGCCCGGCAGTTGCAACATCGGCGGTGCACATTCACCTAAATTCCGCGGCCTCTATCCGCCCAGCAGTATTGTACATGGGTAGAGCACGGTCGATGGGCAGGTTGTGTGTGGTGGGGTAAAGTGTGGGCACTCTCCCACCCCTTTACAGGATACCTGGACGGCGTGGGAGAGCACGGAAAATACCCTTTAGCAGCGGAGCTCTCGAACACTCCACTCGAGACTGTTTCACCAGCGGTACTGTGAGCAGGATATCGCAGGGCTCCAACTTTACCTTTATTTATGCAAGACTGTGACAATCGTCATTTAATGCAATTCACGGTTTAAAAATGCAGAAACTGGACCACGTTTTAACTGGTGAAGACATCAAACTGCCTAACAAAACCTTGTAACCAATCACATTAATTACAGCCCATTACCAATCAATGTCTGGATCTAAGCCTTCCCCAGCCTTCTCGGAGAGAGAGGTTATTTTACTGGTAGGAACCTCCTGGTTCCACCAGCTCACAGGGGATTATTGTGTCCGTCCGTCGTGGATCCAGGAATGTGATGGGTGGGACTGGGTGGAGAGGGGAGGGTGGGGCTGGGTGGGGAGGGGAGGTTGGGGAGGGTGGGGTGGGGCTGGGTGGGGAGGGAGGGGAGGGGCTGGATGGGGTGGGAGGGGTGGGACTGGGTGGGGGTGGGGAGGGGCTGCTCACCCCGTGGTGCCCTTATAAAACTCAACGTTTAACCTACTCACGCCGGCTTGTGCCCGCCCTCACAGTCGGGCATATTTGCGGAATACACCACGCCGCCGTTGACCCTGGCCATTGACCGAGCAACCCGACGTTCCTAGCAGCTCCCTCCGCAGGACAATGTGTCACTCCCCTCCACCTCGCTGACCAGTTCGTGTTGGAGACAGTGGGCGGGTGGGCGGGAGGGAACCGAGGGCTGCTTCAGATCTCACCGGCCACTGGTGGTGTTGGCGGTTTCACTGGAAATGAAAGGGATCGTGATTAAAATGAAATATTTTTAGGACACTGTTATTGACACATGTGTTGAGTTTTTATTTATTTGTGCTTATGCACCACTGCCAACGCAGTATCACAAAACGATGTACTTTACACGAATCTTAATTCTGCGTATGTTCAGTTATCGGCGTGATCCGCTCCTTCTTATGGGTCTATGCATTCCTTCTTTTTCCACTTTTCAGCCTTTGATCCCATGCCTTGAGTTACCCAGTAATTGTGACTTATATTGCACGGTATTGAAAAAGTTCCCGGTGAATGTTCCTCGATTGGGATCAAATGACTCATTTGGAATCTACATAACAATCATGGCCCCCAATTGTGAAAACGATACAGGAGCCTCTTGCCAAGGAGTCACGAGACCCATGAGATAGAGAGGCTTTCCTGGGGAAATAAGCTGAATAAATAATACAATGATACAATGATTATTAATTGGATTGATTCCTTTTATCTGGTGTACAACACTGTTTATTTTTGCCGTCCTTAAAATAGCTTCTTTATAAGCCTTCACCCAGCAGTGGATTGACCCTGACTGCTGCTGCTGTTGCTGACATGGGTAACTGGTGTCAAATCCATACTTAATTAGTAGGGGATCACAGCTTTGGGAGTTGAATGGCTTTGAAGCCTAAGAATCTCAAAATAATCCCTTGCCCACCCCTCCACACTCTGCACGAGGCGAAACATGCGAGTCGTGACGTCACCGCGCTTCCAACGTCATGACGTCACGCGCTACGGCGTCAGCGTCGTCGGCCTCACGGCGCCAAAACCACTTCCGTGCGTAGATTTCTGACGCCATCGCGTTGAAGTGACGTCATCGCGCCGATGGTAACGTCACCGCGTTTTGATGAGCCACCGCGTCGTGACGTCACCACGCACCGCCTGGCGCGAAGCCAGTTGCTCCCTCACTGTCAGTCGGCGCGTTTGTTTTTAATGTATATTGAGCGTAAATATAAATGAGAATTGTGAAACACAGAACGGAGTTAATGGTCAAGGTAATCGCCCGCGTTTAACCAAGGGCAGAATACTCGCGCGAGTCGGTCGCTCTGTAAAAGCGCCTTGCTGGTGAGTAGCAATCCTAATGCTCTACTGTACGTGTGTGTGTGTACAGTGCCGTCCACCATTGCTTCATTTAAATTAAACTATTTAAAATGTAACATCGTATTCCTGTGCATACGGCACGAGCCTGTTGCCTCGCTGTTATACACGACGCTTGTTAAATGGGCGTGGTTTCTGTGCATTGCTTTTAAACAACGCCGCGGTGTGTCTGTGTGTGTGTGCTTCTGCTGCGATGTGAATGGTTTGGCGAACCGGGCATTGTTGACGTTTGATGATTTTTTTTAATCTTCAACTGCTGCGTTTTATTTCAGCTTTTATCTTGAGTGTCTAAAGCCAGCCCTGAGCCTTTTGAGTCTAAATTACTCACAAGTGAGGCTTTAGTATTTTACGACTTCCTCTCATCCAAGCAGCGATATTCCTTTAACGCGTTTATTTGTTTTGCAACTGCGGCCTGGGGTTGCATTACATTTTTAGAATAAAATAATTGTAGACTACAAGTGGTTTATAATTTAAACCATTAAACGGATTCACTTGTATGTACACTGAACTTCCTTCGGACCGTACGTAGCTAATCGGTGTTTACAAAAATGAACCCCTCAAATCGGCTGAAAATCATCGGAGCCAAAATGCCTCTTTAATTAATAAATAAAGTGCGAGTTTTTTTATATAATCAATACCTCAGTCTCACGCGTTGTTTAAAACAAAATTTGAATTTATTTTCGCACAGAATGCCCGAGTGTTTAATCAAATACTTAACTTATGACTGGCTATTATTGATATTTAATGTTAAGACCTGATTTTCAATTCGCCTTGCACTTCATTCTAAAGTAGAAAAGTCTGTCCACCACTGTGAAGATCTCCGTAATCTGACCGGCTCCTATGTAAAATTATGTACTGGTTTAAGTTCGTGTTATCGTGTTTATTCGGAAATTATCACCTATTTTATCCAGTTTCTTAATGTTATGTTTAAATCTTTGCAGTAAAACTGCCTGTTTTATATCTATAGAATGAATACTGAATATGAAAATAGTTTTACCAAAATGCAACACGTTCACTAATACAACATTGCATGTCTATAACATTTAAAACACTGCTTTCAGTATAGCTGACCAGTTTTGAATGGGCAATTGTATTGCCTTCTGAGCCATTCTGAATACGATTTAGTTTCATGTATTTAATAGCTCATACGTTTCTGACGTGAAATTACAACAGAATAATAGTTCAGGCCAGGAAACTATAACGTTCAGCACATGGCCATTGTGGTTCAAAAAGGCATCAGCACTGTGCTGTCCGTGTGCCACATTTGCTCAAATGTATTTCATGATGATCTTAGACAAGAGAACCACTGCACTTTAGGGAATGCTGATGAAGGTTTGCATATGCACAATAGTTGTTTTTTAGCACATGTCTGCATATTATGTTTGTTGTGTACTGTTATTTAACATACGTATTCATATTAGTTGTATGACGGTTATCTGGGTCACCTTTGAAAATGAGACCTGAAGTCTCAACATGTTCTCAAATAGTTTCACGAAGGATACATACGAGGGCTGAACGATTTGGGGAAAATATCTAATTGCGATTTTTCTGACAGATATTACGATTTGATTTGCGATTAAAAATGTTTAAGTCAAGCTTCAGTTCAATATTAACTGTGTAATAGATTTAAAACATGTGATGGAGCATTACCACATGATACCATCAAAATATTAACTGCTCTATATATTCTAATGCAAGGATGAGAACTTAAAAAGATATTAATTGCTTCCAGCATGTATTTATTAAAATGTTTTAATTGAAATAGAACAATCAAAGATTGAACAATTGTTAAGTTAAATAAAGTTATAATAATACAAAATAAAACAATTCCGATAAGAAAGTAATAGGACTTTTCAAATCGCAACAAATCGCAGCCTTTGCGATTTGCTAATCGCATTGTTTCAAATTGCAATTTCGATTTCAAATCGATTAATCGTTCAGCCCTAATATATACGTGTAAGAGATACAATTGAGAAAGCATAACATGCTTAGGGGTGATGTAGTTTTTTTTACAAAAAGCAAAACTTGAACAATGCCATCTAAATAATGTTCGAGAAACCAGCACAATTTGTTCAGTTCAGAAGTTTTAGGTGGATTGGCACTTTGCCATAGACCTTTTACAGAAGCAGGATATCGTTTTTGTGTCCAAGGAGCCAGTGATTTTCCACTAAGCACACACATTTTAAATTCTGAGGATCTGATGCAACATACGCTTAGCCCTGCTCCTTTTGTGTGTTTTTTTTTCACGGGAGAACAAGATGCCTTTGTAGATTAGAGCGGCCGTGCCATTCACTCACATTGTACTCGTAGTTTTTTTTAATATTGTGTTAATTTTCATTGGGATGCTTTGAGACTTTTTCAATAGGTACTTTTCTTTAATTATTGTCAATACAAGCTATTTATACATTATACATGATTGTTTTTATGGATTATAAACATGGACATTGACAAATACAATTATATAATTATCTGAAAAGTCCACAAAGAAGCATAGAGAATTGCACGTTTGGAATAACTGTTGAGATACAGAGAGAAGAACATGAATTGGAGATTTATTTTTCAGAAATATTAGACTTACGAGAAGGGTATATGGCTGGTGGTCCCCAATCTATGCCCTAGAGGACATCAGCTGTGGAGATGGATCAATGATATCAGCTTGTGTGCAGGAGCTATATGGATTGTTGCATGAGGGATGTCAATGGCCATGGCTATCCCTCATGATCATGAATGATGACGGTGATGATGATGCATAAGAATACAGTATTTCAATTAATCTAGAATAAGAAACCACTGTGTAGTCCTGGCAGGCCAGTCTACCATCATCACGAACACTTTGACTTTAAACCAGGGAAGAAGACATTGACACAAGAAGCTGCTATTGCAAGGGGCACATGGGTCAATAAAATTGTAACTGACATTTTGTGCAGTTTGGTGTACCCCAATGAACTAATTGCACATTCCCAACACCAAATCCTCAATCAGATTATCTGAACTCTGCAAACCTATATTTGTATTATATTTCACTCTGTACCATTGCGACAGCAACCTATGATGATTGTCGGAACATTGTAATAGATAAACCACACTATCGGAGCCAGGGTTTTAAGTTCTTTATTGGCCTAAATGCTTGATATAAAATACATGTCACTCAAATTTGCTATAATTGCATCTAAATTCACTAATCTGTTCGGTCTCAACCTTTAATATACTTTCATATACATTTGCATAATTTTAGTCAATGTGGGCTTTGAAAGGAAAAATATCAGTGGCATTATGGGCACTAAACTTCTATGGTGCAGCGTTAAAACTGGTTCACAACCAGCTATCGTTAGGTATGTTGTGACAACACTGCAGGGTTTCTTGCGGATAACTTTAAACACAAAGTCTGTCAGGTTATTGGCTATGTAGTGACATCGCCGGATACCACAATGGTGTTGTTGGTGTAGTACCGGCCCTAGAGGGGCTCGGTGTGCGCTGAATAATAGCACTAGATGGCACCACGCTTTAAGTGCAGGGCCGACCCTACAGGACAGGCTGTGTGGGTGCCGACCAAAGGATGAGGTTGTGTGAGGCCATGCCACTCTGATTGACCCGGAAGGACATGTGACCGGTTAAGTTGACAAAGGGGCCCCAAGAGGGGGCTAGGGGTGGTCACGTGATCGGGACCCAGATCCTTCCCGAGGATTCTGGAAGGTGGACGTGGCCAAGGGCGGAGCCGGCCTCGCCATAGAGAATATAAGCCGGGTCCCGGGAGGGACCAGGGTTGTTGTTCATCCTGGAAGAAACCCTTCATCTACGTTCTCCGTTCAACGAGTCTCCAATACGACGCGGGCCGAAGTCGTTGGTCCTGGTCCATAGTAGCGGTTACGTAGTAACTAGTGTAGTTAGCCTGGTGGTCACCACCTTAGCTTGTTATTCTGTTAAGGGGAAGTTACCCCGTGTGTTGGAACTGAATAAATATGTTGCCTCCATGTCTACGTCTGCGACTCAGTTGAACTCACTACAGCTACATCAACCTGTAGAGAGGCAGTACGGTCCCTGAGTTACAGGAATTAAACTAAGTTTCGAGATTTAAATTCATTTACCATGCACTTAGCTCAGTTCATCATATTGCCTTCAATCACCTTTTATGTATCTGACCTGGAGGATGAATAACACAAATGATTGCGTGCATTGCAAACAAAAAGTACCTAACTAAATTGCAAGCTTGAAAGAGTCCCATGTTTGTGAATTAAAACAAACCCACTGGACAATTTTTTCCCCAAAAATGTTTCCACAATAATACGGCTTGCTTAAGCAAGTCAACCGTTATTTAAAGCAACTCTTATGTCAACTTGGAGCATACATATTTATGCTCTGCCCTGGAAATAAAACTTGACAGGTACATCCTTTAAAATCATGCCAAAGAAGAAAATCTTAAACGAGTCCTCTTGCCTTAAGAGCCAACATAAACAGTATACATGGTTTCTGTATTATTATGGCAGATTTTACAATTGCAATAGCAATTTGTATGCAGACCCAACTTGCTACAGCAAAAAAAAAATTACTTTCGGTTTTCGAATGTGTAACGATTAAAAAAATGTATACATGGTTGTATTGTTAATTTAAAGCAACATATGCACACATTAATGCCACTTTATATAAAACCCGATTATGCTTTAGGTTAAACCTACGAATATTTAGCAAAAGAATGGAATACAGTCCAAGTGGATGTATACAGAGGATGTGGAATGATGAAATCAGTTTGTTGGCAAGACACAAGGTGAATTGTTAGATTGCAGAATCCAGAGGTGGCAAAAGCTTGGGGAGACCTTCATCCAACAGTGGATTAACCAGAACTGATGATAATCCAAACCCACATGTTAACAGTATTAAAAGTTAAATCAGCAGAAATGTATTTATGCGGCTAGCCGAAAGCGCAATATTGAAACAACCTTAATCCAGCATAATGCATAATGCATCACGTTTTCTTCGTGAAGTAAAGTCACCACATTTAAGGGGCATTACTTGTAGCGTGTCAAAGCTTGTACCACACCCGCTGAAGTCTACATTAGTAGCATTCACAGCAGGGTGTTACACGTGTAGTGACAGACTAGAGAGACCCTATATCAGGAAGCACTCTGTTTATTTATAGCCTTCGCAGGCACAGGGAATACTACAGTATGAGGACAGCAGTGGACTGCCTGACACACAATGCTGAAGACGAGGGTAAGACGATGTTGTTGATGACGAAGACTTGACGAGGCTTGACTTGACAGGACTTGACTGGCTCCAGGGGTCAACTCCAGCAACGGCCCTGAGTTCTCTCCGGGGTCTCCCTTATATCTCTTCCTTGGCTACGCCCCCTTTCTAGAACCTCCTAGAAAGTTCCCGGGCTTCTCCTGTACCCCCACTGTCACCTCCCCACATCCCTTCCTCCCGCCTACCCCCTCACCTGCTGGCCGACAGGGTTGCCATGGCAGCTGAGCTCCTTTTTGCCAGCAGCCAGTGCTACATGCCGTAGTGACCCAATCTATATCACTACATTAGTCCCCCCCCCCTGTGAAAAAAGACAGCCGTCCCGGCTGACCTCTATACCTCACGTAGCGGTATAATAACAACAACCAACAACAGCCGCCCTTCCCCTCGCGAGTCAACACAACAACAAGAAGAAAAAAAACATTCACGAACGCACCGTAATAACCCAACCCCGAGACTATATACAGCCCCGACGACCGCTGGCATGCCACAGCCCACAAACCCAGGAACGACCCAGTTCAGCTGGCAACCACAGCCCGGCTTGTGTCTGCGACCACTTGCAAGACGGTGGCGGAATAAATAGGATGACCGGGATGGTTATTTAAACCGTACTGTTTTTGAACGGCTCCTCATTGCTGGGCCCCCAGGCGGACAAGGCCGGGTTCCTCGGGGACCCCGGGGACAACTTGATGAAGGTGGAATTGTTCTGCTGATGCATTAATGCATCACAGAGATAGAGTGCTATACAACTGAACCCCCAAAAACCCATGCAGTAGCATTACAGATTCCAAACAAAACTAAAACTCAACTTCTTGAGAAGCATCCTGGCCACAAATAGTAGCTCAACAAAGTGGATTATCACGTGGAAATTTATAGCAGCAGCCAAATACTCTAAATGCATGTTGATTCTAAATGTGGAGGAAACAACCGGAGGACCTGGAGCAAAATGCACACAACCACGGGGAGAACATGTAATCTCCAAATAAACAGGCATCAGGGTTGGGATTGAAACCACGACCTGTATACCAGGCGAGGTAGTTCACATCTCGCCACCTTGGTGCCCCAATATAGTGGTTGGTGTTGGTTGGCCAAGGGGGAACCAGTCCTATCGACAGTCTTCCCCCCTTGTGTTACGAGCAGAAGCTGTTTGGAACACACCCTCAGTGTCAAATGGGTTCATGTTAAGCTCCCATGTGTAAACACTTACTGGGCCATGACAAGTGTATATAACAAATCATTTTCAAATAGCTGTAAAAAAAAATTATATTTGAATCACTTACTCATACGTCTGAATGATATGTTGAAAATGTAGGTGTTGTGCTATCGTGGAGCAGTAGTATGGTGGTTAGTGCACTGCTATACAAATCCGTTGAACTGGGTTTAATCCCCAGCCATGGCTAATGTCAGTGGCGAATATCTATCCTGGTCCTGGACATCCTCTATGTCAACTCAGCCTTAAATGAGTACCCGGTTGCATTATGTAAAACATCAGCACAGGGGAGACAACAACAGCCTGGCGTGGTGCGGGCTACACCACCCCTTTGTGTACCAATGCTGGCTTTCATAGGTACTCGCTTGCAGCACTTGTTCCAACAGTCCATGTCGACTATAGGGAGTGTATTTGCCTCTTGTCTTCGTGTGGCGTTGCAACAGAGGTGTGCAGGCGGTGCGGCGACGCGCGATGGAGGCCGTGCGCAAGGAAGGAACTCCACGGTCCACGCTGCCCAAGGCCACAGCTCCTACCAGCTCTGCTTCTGAGCAGGATTCTGGATTCTCTGGTAGCTTTCCATTCCAAAATGCACGTGATGATCACTGACCAGCACATGTGGTTGTGTTTGCATTACATCTGCTTTTTTGTATAGCCTGTATAGTGATGTTAATTCCAGAACCGTTGTGATTTTATTTAATTTTTTGTTAAATTTATCCCAGGTTTCCCTTGAAAATTATATGTGGTGTCTAAATGAAGTCTCACCTTTTATAATTTAATAATTTAAAGACCAGCTTTCTATCTATCTACATACTTGCATAACCGTGCACCTACCATATCGTCAGAATACTTACGCGTAGGCCAGAATTTTTTTGAAATAAATGCATAATTCAGACTCTTCATCTTTTTTACTTGAATTTCCTATGCTGTTATGTAACTCTTTCAAAGAGCACTCGAGTGAAATTCAGCCGACACTGAAATTCACGTCAAGTCCTATCGAGTGTTTCTTTTTTGTCTCTGCGAATAACAATGCTCCAGTGGCTTTGCTGAGATTGCTTATGTGCTGCGACTGACCTTCAGCGACAGCCTGTGTACCCCTCGTTGCTGTGAGCGCTGCTATAAATACAACCACAAAGGGGACAGGCGTGACTGAAGCCCATTCTCTTGTCCCGCCTCTGGGACTGCACAAAAATATCCATCCATATTTCCCACAGAGCATTATGTGATGGGTGAACAGTGCCTTTATCACTAAGGAATCCACACTCGTGAAATTCATGTTATAGAGCATTCAGTAGAGGCTTTAAATATCCTATATAAATAGCCTCTCCTATAAATAGCAGGTCACATGACCATTAAACAGATTGGTTGACCAATGATTATAAATTGGTTGACCAATATTTTTAAGTGTCATGTGACCTTCTGACTGTCATTCAGAATCATGAGCCACGATTTGTCAACAAAGGGAATATAATTTGTTTATACCTCGAGAGCTCTTTGTGAATACAGTGAAACTCCTCTTCTCCGCACTGATACAGGGGAAGTTTTTTGGTTAATTCAGTTATCTGTGCTTATTCCCGCATTTAACACCTCATATCCCCTCAAAGCAGCACGGACACTAATTATAATTTTTAGGGTTACTCCTTTTTTTTCTGGCAACAAAACAGGTGTTAAGATCTTCTTGGTTCTTTCGGTAAAGTCACATAGAATGGAAATAATAAAATAATAAAAAT
>CM025629.2:539092-553426 GCA_014621495.2 Entosphenus tridentatus | reverse complement strand
ATTTTTATTATTTTATTATTTCCATTCTATGTGACTTTACCGAAAGAACCAAGAAGATGAATCCCTGCAGTCACGAAAGCTTTAAATTGAAGGTGTTAAGATGTTAAAACACCAAACGTTTTGCAAGGAATCATGTCTGCATTAACCACAGATACTTGTGGTGAAAATACAAACAAGAAACATGCTCTGACAGTATATGCATTGTCTTTAAAACTGGAGGTCCCATGGTGTTACTCCTCTTATATTCACTTGAGCGTGAATTATTGGATAAACTTCGAGTCGACAACTTTTGGGTCACTTTCAGGTCAGGTCAAACCCACGTATCGGCATTAGGGTGAATATTTCACCAACTGCCACGATACTTCTCTTATCCGTGACAAGCCGAGGATGATACTAAAAATGCGGCACGCTTTTACGAACAGCCTTATCACCACCCACTACTGACCGGGCCAGCGCAGCACCATCACCAGTACCATCACCACCACCATCACCAGTACCATCACCACCACCACCATCACCAGTACCATCACCACCACCACCACCATCACCAGTACCATCACCACCACCATCACCACCACCAGTACCTTCACCTCTACCACTATTATTGTTGACCTTTATTGTAGGGGTGTCCCGAATTTTCTCTTCAAATATGGAATGTGGCCAGAATCTAGCCAGACATTTTACATTCAGATCTGGCCGGATGGAAAATTAATAACTAATTCGAAGGAGGATATTTATATTGTTTGTGCAGCGCCGTAATCACATGACCACAGCAGCCAGCGGCTCTTGCGGGGTGGGGCTGGAGGACGGGGAACGGTGGTGCATCGAGAATGCTGCGGCGAACGGTAGCAGAAGTGGAGGCTGTACAAGCAACAACTGCAAACCCTATGAGCACGTGGGGTCGGGATGGAAGCTGGAGAGAAACAGCAAGAAAGATATGAAGCCAGAAACAGGAATATAAAGGATGACAGGAAGTCGGAGAGGGAGGAGGTAGATGGTGAAAGGGAAACAGAATCAGAGGTAGACAGACAGAGAGATAAAAGCGGCCGACAGAGAGTGGATACTCTGCAAGCCATCACTAGGTGATGGGGGGGGGGCTGGGGGGTTAAGGGCTGGGCTGGGTATCTGACTTCAAGACAGTAAGTAAAAGCGAGACATTGTGAGCGATATGAGGTGTTGAGGAGTGTGGTAAGTGGTGGCAGGGTGAGTGGTCTGGGGTCTCTGATGGGTGTAGGATGTGATTGGTGAGAGGTGCATGACGATTGGTGTGTGGTGAGAGAGCCTGTTTGACGAGGAGGGGGTGGTAGAATGAGGGATGGTCAGGTACGTGCTAGGTGAGTTGTGAGCTGGAGGGGGCAGAATCTCTTGAGATTTGCTTTCACACTCAGATCCACAACATACCTTATGAAGATATTCGGCAGCATAGGAAAAGTGTGATTCATTGCACAGTTAGTTTAGCGCTGACTGGAAGTTCAATGCACTGTCTGCAGATACATGCACAGTGGGATGAATTTGGCCTCACTTCCAGGTTACTGCTCTTATCTGTGGGTAAACACATATAATAGTTAGACTAAGCAGGCATACAATAGAAAGTTCCACCCATCCATTCAAGGGCCATGGATATCAGGAAGAGTGAATCATAGTTGGGTGTATATAAAAAAATATCTATACTTTTTGATGAGTTGTTGAAGGCTTCATGTGCATTCATATTGTACAACACATGTCCATGCTCACATGTGAATGGAAACACGTGCGCTGTTACTGATATGAGCTAACACAACACTAACATTGTCGTATATACCATTTATTTACTAATATAACATTAGCTTACGTATTTCGCAATGACAAGGGGAGATTAGAATGGCCGATTATAATTCTATTTCGTATGTTTTAATAGCTATATGCATATCGAGTTATGTACAAGTCCTGTAACTCATTAACATTCGAAATTATATGTAGCCCTTTGTCAATGCATTGCTGGATAAGGACTTCCACGTGCCGGGCGGCTGTGAGGCTATTTGACTTTCACCACGCTGGTGAGAGTGGGTTGGTGAAGGCAGGGAGCACAAGCGGGGGTGCAGAGACGTGCGGTACACCCAGTGGATTTCACTGCACTGCCCTATGTTGCTCACCACGTAGCTTCACAACCTTAGGACAATCTGATTGTGTATTGTTGTCACCCACACAAGCACTATCCAGGCTCAGCCCTGCTTATCTTCTGAGAACTGACAAGATAAGACAAATAATAAACTTTTTATTTTACCAGGTAAAGCCCGCTGAGTTTTCTAGCTCTTTATCAGAAGCGACCTGGCCACACATCATAGCTCAACAAAGTGGCTTATCATGTGATAATTTATAGTAGCCAAATATTCTAAACGCATGTTTCTAAATGTGGAGGGAAAAACCGGAGGACTTGGAGAAAAATCCACATAACCACGGGGAGAACATGCAACTCCAAATATACAGGCGCCAGAAACGGAATTGAACCCACGAGCTCCTGTATACCAGGCGAGGTAGTTAACATCTCACCACATTGGTGCCCAGATGCATTTCAGATGATTTGGTCATAGGTAAGTGGAATATAATTGGGTGGGTGGCAGGATTGGGGCGGCGGGTGGGGGGCGGCAACTGGAAATCATTTTAATAAACCCGCGCTGCCCACCTGGTGCCCGGCAGACACGAGCTCGGAGCATCACAGCCTGGTGGAGTGCAGAGATGGAGGCGACGTCCGCCGGCAAGGCTTGGGCAGCGGCGACGGGGCTTGTGGTAGCGTGGGAGCCAAGCCCCAGGCGGTCGCGCAGTCCACCAGCACCTTCGCTCAACCTGGTCTGCACTCCTTCTACATCCTCAAGAACGTCTTCATCAACCAGGTGAAATCATCGCAAAAGCGTCTCGTGCACGGTTTGATGATTTATTGTGATTTGAGGGTCACGATTCAGTTCACAAATGGATTGTTTTTTTTTCTCCATATGATACGACGCATGCAGAATATATATAGGGACAAGTTGATTTCTTCACCGATTTTATATCTGAAAAAATGCAACCTTGTGATATTGAGCAATGCCTACATCACACTTAAAAACTGGAATCACCAGTCATCATTATGTTGGTAGCACTTGCCAGGATTTCAATGTTGTCTGCATATTAGGCAGTGACATCTGGATAATGACAGCTCCAAGTATTACCAGCGCTGGTATCAAGGTTATAGAATGTGTTACCTATTTCGATTTAAAGCTTTTGTGACTGCAGGGATTCATTTGCTTGGTTCTTTCGGTAAAGTCACGTAGAAGGGAAATGATAAAAATACAAAATCATCATCAGGTGTGAAAACCACAGCAATTGTTCTTGCTGTGGGTTTCACACCTGATGATGATTGCTTGTATTGCAATCGAAACGTCGTGAGAATTTTATTGTTTTATTTTTATTCTTTTATTATTTCCCTTCTACGTGGCTTTACCGAAAGAACCAAGGTTATATAATGTGGTAACTGTCAGTTCCACGCAGCCCGATTAGAATTGACGTTGTCGGTTGTGTGTACTTGTGTCATTGATCTTGAGCCTCATTCTGAACTTTACATGTATGAATGTTTTCACGTGCGTTCCCCCACGGTAATGAAATGGCACATCGACAGTCAGCACCAATTCCTTTCAGTCCGTAGTATGTTACAACAAGCAATTAAAGCATGCTCAATGAGGATTTAATTTTTGTTTTCATTCATTCTGCCAGCTCACGGTGCACCATTGCAGGCTTTATAATTTGTTGCTACTGACATACAAACTATTTCTGTATTTAGCATCTCCCTTTCAAGAAATCCTCATAGGCATTGTCAACATTTTCTTGTTGGTAAAGAGTCTTATAGTAATGACATTGTTCATAGACCAGATTTGTTGTTTAAGAAGTAACTACACGTAAAAACGGATGTGTGGGTGCCCCGGTCATCGTCTAAGGAATAAGAGGTGAACTGCAGTAGCCCCTGAGCACGTGTGCTGCTGCTGTGTGATTTCCGAAGGGCAGTGGGGGTGGTGGATTCATGGCTCCCAGCCGGTCTGACAAACACCCTTTGGCTGCCCTTTACGGTCATGCGTTCAACCGCGTGTTCTGACGAGATCTTTTTTTCTCATGCGCGTTGGGCTCACGATGAACGCTTTTAACCGGTCATTTCAACCCCTGTTCACCTTTGAAACTGGGGCGTGTTAGTAAAGCAACTGTGTATAATTGTGTTTGTGTACGCAACTGATTTGTTACATTTTGCCTTGTTATTTAATTTGATACATTTTAGTAATCGGTAGCCTTCTCTCTGCGTTTATTAGGAAGACATTGTAGAAAAGTAATGTTCGAGCTGTATGTATGTTGAACTTCTTTCACACCGTACGTATCCACCCGTGCTAATCGGAGGTGTATGGCCTGCCAGTACCTGATTTCCTGCCATCTACCACTCTAATTACCCACTTACCCATAGTTCTAGACAGGGAATTGTGTGTACAAATGGTTACATTTTCTATAATATGAACTGTCTTACAAAATATGACGATGTTACAAGACAATGTAGGCCACTTCAAAAGTCTGCCGTAGAAAAGCACAACACAGCAGTCGCTTAGGTTTCCCCCCCAAGGGGAACGATGCTGCATTAAAGGCATGCGTTGCATTTTGTTCATAGTTGCGGTCATGCAGTTTTCATAGAACCCTAATAATGGGCAGCCGATGAGTCACCCAACACTTTCAGAGGAAAAACATTCAAACATTCGTACGCACAATGTTCGTCAGCGCCCAATTTTCTATACTGCCTTTTTTGTGGCCACCTCTTTGCCCTGCTTGTACAAGTCCCGGACACAATGATCTCTGTACTATTCACCGACCCGCCTCCCACCTGCAGAAATGATGCGTTACGTGTCCACACCAAATTTACAGTGGTACCCCGGAGATCGAACTTAATTCATTCCAGAAGGCCATTTGAATACCGATTTGTTCGAACACCAAATTCATTTTCCCCATAAGAATGAATGTAAATGACATTAATTGGTTCCAGACACAAGAAATCTCTCATAAAGCATTTTACACGAAGTTTACAGTTATTACATGCATAAAATCATACAAAAAAACAAGAAACAATAAATAAATGGAATAAATGAATAAATATATGGAATAAATTAAATAAATGAACATTGAACTTCACTTTACCTGTAGTAAGGAGAGTTGATGGCTTGAGTGGAAGGTGGTGAGGAGGAGGAGGAGGTGGTAAAACCTTTGTCTGGGCAAGCGCCATGCACGCTGGCCACACGCGTCTCAGCCGTACAGGTTCTTTCAAGTCACGATTGCCCGTTCGACCTCCGAATTTCGTTCAGTTTCCGGGGCAAAATTTTTTCAGAAATTTCGTTCGAACACCGATTTGTTCGAGTTCTGGTGCGTTCGATCTCCGAGGTTCTACTGTACTTGCATACGGGGTGGTGCTGCATAAAAGTTGTTAGCTAATACATTAGTATTAAAATCTAAATTAATGAGCCTTGACCAAACCAATGGGCAGCGTGGAAAATGTTGAGTGTAAAATGCAGCAGCGTTTTATTGTCATGAGCCCTTCCAAGCTTCTGTGTGTTAAGTTGCCCCATTATTGTGCCTATGTGTCTGGCGTCAGAAATCCACCCAAGTGCAGTGTCATGCAAATTGAGAGATACTGCAAACAACGTTGGTCTGTTGTAGGGGAACCAATAGCTGTATTGGGCTTGGGGTGTTTACAGTTGTATGTTGACGACGTTACCAGCAGCCGTTTGCACGCACCGCACGTAGGCACTCTCATCGAAGAGCTCATACGTAGCCGATAGGCTAAACAACTCACTTGCGAAAAAAAGTAAAAAAGTTATTTTGGTTTAACAGTAACTACGAATACAAATTATAAGCCACTCCCCGACATCGCGTTAAACCCAGCTCCGTCTCAAATACTCCCAGTTCTAACTAGACTGAGCAACATTCACAAGAATGCATTCTCGATTGCAGAACTGACACACATGCTAAACACTTTAGTGTTGCAGTCTTTCCCCTTCATTAGACGAGAGCATCTGAGAATAGTTTGCAGTGATTGAAAATGGTGAAGTAAAAAATTGCAATCATATTTGAGCCTGGTAAAAATCTCAGTTTTCAAAGCAATACATTGTAAAAAGCAGTTGTGAATCTTTGGAGAAGATAGCTAAATAAATAAATGCCCTCCCAAATTTGTCTCTGCACATAATGAATTGGACACAGGCCTTCTGGGAAGGAGGAGACATTATTTATTTTGTTATTAACATTCCACACAACATCACTACATGATTCTTTTTTGGAAGGTAAGCATGTGAATGTAATACTTTGGGGTGACACTAATATCTACAGGAGTTTCGATTTAAAGCTTTCTTGACTGCAGCGATCTATATTCTTGGTTCTTTTGGTAAAGTCACGTGACTTTACCGAAAGAACCAAGACTATCTACAGGAGTGTTTAAGTCCACAGCAAGCCTGGTGTTTAAACAGTGAAATGTGATTTCCTGCCGAGTTTCATGTTTAGGAATACATTTACATTGTTAGTGCCAAATATTTCCTTGTAACCAAATTGCTTCAACTACAGGTACATCTTTAATAAAACATTGTGTTTTCAGCAAACGAGGCAGGTGTTTGTTATACAGATTTACAATGGATTTCACTTTATGATATGAACCTTAAAGTCTTCAACTTTAAGGTTCATATCTATACAACTGTCGCAAATTTGGAAACTTGTTCTTCATCTTGTTAATCTGGTTTGATCTTTTTTATTCAACATTACCTCCCTGACTTCTTGTTTTATTTCTAGGGTGTGGCTTATTTGCGCAAAAGCCTTCCAACATAAAACTCTGTTTAACTACCGAGATTGTGGGGATGTGAATGTCAGACTACACTTTGCCAAAAACATGACCTGCTGTCTTTCACTGACCCCACTTTTCCCGACTCTGTCCTTTCCACCCCCCCCCTCCTTGACCCCATGCCTCTCTCTCTGGTTCATGTACGGCCTTGCCATGAGCAGCCCTTGTGCATGACCTCTGACCCCCAAGTGATGCACGCACAGCTGAAGGCCTGGAGTGGCGATCACTCTCAGATCCTTCTGGTCCCAGGGCCGCCGCTGGCCACACCTCATGAGCAGCAGCCGCCGCCACCCTCGCCCTCCTCCCAGCCGAAGCCATGCGCCTACCAGCCGCAGGCCAAGACGAGCGGCTACCTGCCCATCTTCAACTCGTACCAGCGCATTGCGCCGAGACCCGGCAAGGCGGAGGGCGCCGCTCCCGAGTCAGTAGTGCCACCGTCTCCGCTATCGCCGCTGCTACCGTCGGGGTCGCCTCCTCCACCGCCTCCTCCTCCTCCTCAGAGTCGCGTGGACGGGGGGCTGTGGAGCGGCAAGCGCCCACAGTTCGTGAACGGTGAAGGAGCCCGAGCTTTTGCCGCGTCAGTAGCTGGTGCTGCAAGCCCGATGCCACCGCAGCATCAGCAGCAGCGGAGCAAAAAAAAAGGAAGCGTTGCGACGATGCGCGATACGCAGCTCACGCCTCGGAGTAAGCACCAGCATGCAGCGCAGCAGGAGCAGCATCAGAGGCATCGGCAGAAGCACAGCCGCAGCCGCCATCGCCACAGGCACATGAAGAAGGTGTCACACAGGGACCGCACGCCGCTGAGTCAGCAGTTTACCACACTTGTATCGCTCCTCAATTCAGCGGGGCCATCCATCCCGATTGCTCCACTTGCAGAGCTTCAGGGGGCAGCGCTTGGCACGGCCGGAGCTGCGGGAGTTGCGGGAGCGCCAGAGGAGGTGGCGGTGGCGGTTGTGGCAACGGCGGTGTCGGCAGCGGCGCCCCCGCCCAGTGCGGCGTTTCCTCCCCGCTCACCCGCGGTGTCGCCCCCGTGCTCGCCGGCCCCGTGCAAGGTAGCGGCGGACGCCCCGCTGCTGCCAGCAGCGATGGTTCCATTCATCGCACCCTGTGTGCCGGTTCCGGTGCTCTGCGAGGATGAGCTTCAGACGATGGACTTCCTCGATGAGGTGCTGCCCCTCGGGCCTGAGGGCATGGGGGCAGCAGCAGGCGGCCACGCGCACGGTAGGGCCCATGACTCGCTCACCCACCCACTCACTCAATCACTCACTCGTGCGCTTGGAGCACTTACCCACAAACACTCGCATTCTTTATTTGGCCCCCTTGAGGATGTACATTTGTTCGTGCTAATATGGTGTCTACGTATTTGTCATTCGTCCTTGTCTGTAAACCCACAGTACCTGAGTGTCCCCCTCCTGTCATACAACTTTTACCACCTTCTTGGCCTCAAATCGTACCTTGCCTCCTGCCAAATTGTGGTAGTTCTTGTTAGTATCCCCCTGTCTCGGAGTGCACGTCAGTGGCAACCATAATCTGAACCTGTTCCAGGCCCTGGAAACGTTTGAAGATTAGCACTGAGGATGCCAGGTGTGCTGCTGTCTGTATCACCCCCTTCTGTGCTGTGCTGACTAACAGCATTTGGTACCCGCAATCTCTAACGCAAATGGAAGGTGTTACAGTGTGCAACGCCCTGTTAGGTGCTTTGTGTTAACAAAACACAGGAAGATGTAGCGTATCTTAATAGGTACTCACAATCAGCATTTGAACCTTGCTTAAAACTAAATTTTCCACGTCTATTTTCTCTCTATGACCAATATCACCTGTGGTGAACCCAATCTTGTCATATCTGAGAAGTTAAGCAGATGGAACATGGATAGTGCAGAGGGCATTGTGGCAAAATCCATCGTTCTGCACTCCCTCCACCTTCTCCAACCCCACACTCATCAGCGTGGTGAAGTATGGTCGCATATGCACCACAGACATGGGGAGGCCCTCATCCTGGAGTGGATTGACAACAGGCTGTATGTACATACGTGTGTTTTTGTCAAGCAATGGCTATTTCTCAGGTGGTCAACCTCTCAACGGTTTCGGGCTCCTCGTTGTTGTGTGCCCTGCTCGAGGTTTTGTCTGCACTGCCGTGAGCCCAGCATGCGGCACCGAGCGTGTGAGATGAGGGGGGGGGGGCAGTGTTATCGGCATCTGGGAGAGGGAATCGGCGTAATCACTCAGCGAGGGGTGAAGTCATCCAGTCTGCTGACGCTGGCACAGAGACTGCAACCTTTGTACACGTGCTGTGTGAATGACAGGAGTGCTAAGTTCGCGTTTTTCAGTGGTAAGATAAACCGCTAACAAACATTGGTCAGCCCCAGTATCAGACATCCCACTGCGACCTGTAACTTAACACCAAGGATCAGAATTATTGAGGCCAAGGGTAGGTTTATATTTATGCGATGGTCTCTTGAGTTTGGGTGAAGAGACGTCATAAAAAAAAGTTCATGGTAATGGTAATTTTTTTCGTGAAAGCTAAGCAGGTGATGGTGTAAAAGTCACGAATCCTTCAGTGAGTAACGCTGTAGTTGCAAATTTATAATTCGTTTGGGTGTTTAATGGTCATGATGATGGAGGACCGGCCTTGGGTTTGTAATAGTGTCCCTGTTATGTGTGCAAAAAGGTTTTATTCATCTCTATATGATACGAAATCGAGTGGCATGGGAGATTAAGGACAGCGCATATGGCTTCACAGTGCACGGTCGACGTAATACCCTACAGTGGCTAGATCATGGTGACTGGGACAAACTGTGACACTGCGATCATCAGTGCCTTGTTTTTTTATTCTAAACCAGATGGAAAGATTCCTATCATCGGGACTGAATAGGGCCCAATATTGGAATATGCGTCCAATGATAAGTAGCGTGGTTATAAATAGAGATGGAAAGAGAGGTGGTGCTGGGGGCGGATGCTGTGCACGTGTGGGATCACAGGGCCACCACCGCGTGTTGTGCAGCCGCCCAGGATTCAGCCAGTTTTCGCAAGTTTGATTATGTGAAGCCATAAAAAAAATCGTAAACGTGTGCTTTGGGTTTTGATTCAGTTAGCCTCGTGCTGAGACACCCTTTGTGTATAGGGCACCATGGTGACGAGATGTTATCTCCCTGGCTTGGTATGCAGTAGGTTTTGGGTTTGAGCCCGACCCTGACACGTGTATATTTTGAGTTTGCACGCCTCTCTCCGTCGTCATGTGAATTTTTCTCGAGGTCCTCCGGTTTTTCCCTCGACATTTAGAAACACGTGTTTAAATTATTTGGATTTTACACATTTCCACATGATGAGCCACTTCCTTGAGTTATCATTTTAAAAAGAGCAAATAGCTCTGCGGGCTTTACCTGGTAAATAGAATAGTAAATAAAAATATATAACTGTTCATTAATACTAATACATTTATAATTAATAACAGTCCTTTATCAGCCATCCACTCCTGGATGAACGTCCCCCTGCACTGTTTTGATCATGGGGGGTCGTTTGACCATACTTCACCATGACGGTCAGTGCAGGGTTGCTCACTTTAGCTGTGCCCAGGATTTGAACTCGGGGTCACGGAGCTCCTACTTAGAGCCACTGCTCCGCTTTGTATTCTAAACGGCAAGCGTTGAATGCGCCTGCACAAGTAAAGAGCACACAGTTTTGTGATTGTGTGAGAGAGACCGTTAAGTCTATGCACTGCACAGGCTCGAGATATCATGTTCAGGTTATTGCGCAATGTCTGTAGGGAGATTAGCAGTGTAAATGCTTTCAACACATGCTTGATTACCAATAGCTCTGTTGGGATATAGCTGGTGAAATCATTAAAACAATAATTGTGCTATGGCCCCAGTAGGTTGAAAGTAGTTATACAAATAAACACGCAAGGTATTGGCTTCCTCGCCAAAATAAAATAAAATTTCCCTCGTCCACTAAGCTCTCTGGACCCCGAATTTTAAGAAATCCCACTGGGATGCTTGAATAATGTAATTTATTTACAAGAAAAAGCATCAGTTTGTATGAAGGCTCTTTGGGATGTTTAGCCGGTTCTTGTTTAATGATTATTTTGCTTGTGGGAGGAAACTTGAGCTTTGAAGAAAGCCCAAGCGTGCCAAAGTCCACACAGACAGGTTCTGTAATGCGCTCGTTCTGTACTGTCAACCGACCACCTCGCAACACAAATGCTTGATTAGTCCACCCATCCCTCGATTCCAAAGCGCTGGACTAGAGGTTTGTGCCACAAGTATTCCAAGCATTCACTATTTGTTGTAATCTGTATAGTAAAAAAGATACTGCCTGCTTATGTATCATAAAGAAATGCTGTAGAAATATATCTGTGATCCGGCTTTACACATCAGAGCGCTATACAGTGCAGCACAACCACATATGTACGTTGAACTTCTTTTGCACCGTACGTAGCCAACCGCACTAATCCGAGGTGCGACGTAAATCTACTTGGCAGTAATGACGTGCTGCCCGTGCTCTCAATGACTCAGGAGGGGAGGAGCAGAGTCGAGGGAAGAACGGATTGGGGGATGCCGCCGGCGTCGACCAGGGCGGCAGCAGCGGTGGCGACGGCGGCAGCGACGGCTTCTCCGCCGGAGGCCACGAGCAGCGCTTCCACAACACGGTGTCCATTCTGAGCCGCTCGGGGCTCCTGGACATCACGATGCGCACCAAGGACCTGCTGCGCCGCAACGGGCAGGCGCAGCGCGAGCTCGAGCACCTGCGTCAGCTGGCGCGCCTCTTCTGCAGGGCGGCCCGCTCGCCCGAGCCCTCCGCCTGGGACAGCCTGCAGGAGGCGATGGGCACGCTCGGCGGCAGCGCCGAACCAGCCTCCGCCGCCGCCACCGCCTCCTCGTCTTCATCTTCCTCCTCGTCGTCCATCGCGGAGGTCGGAGGGCCCGGCTCGCAGGACACTGGACTTGTGGGATGTGATGGCGGCGGTGGCGGCGGTGGTAATGTTGGAGAGGCCTGCTTGCCTTGGGCTGCATTGACGGATGCGTCGTGCCAAGGCAGCATCGGTGTTGTCACTTCCTGGGCAGCGTGATCGCCTTCTGTCTCGCTCGCACCGGCTGATGTGGGGTTGGCAGACAATGCACAGCACTTGTACGGCTCTCGAAAAAAATGTCCCGTCCCGTTTGACATTGATAAGAGGAATTTGGGTAGGATGGGGGGCATGTTTCTGCAATGACTGTGAAAAGAGCACTATTGTACAAGCACAAGCAACCTGATTAAAATGTAGCCCAGGAGTTTAGTTGAAGGCAGAGGGGACCCGGTCATGTAACGTACAACAAGGTAGGTGCTCACGGATGTGCTGATTGACGGGATTCAGCTGATTGAACAAGGTGCGAGGTGCACATTTAAGGCGTGCAATACATTGTCTTAAATTAACATTCTCTTAATGTGTCTGTGTGATGTTAGATTTGTTGTGAAGGGTGTGTTTGTCCTCGAGTTTTATGTTTGTCTTTCTGAGCCAGATTTTGGGCCGTACTTGAAAGAGAGCCTTTTTGTTGTTATTATTCTTACGCGTTATTTATTCCCCCCTCGAAGCCCCTCGTCTTTGTATTATTTTTTATTTCGTGAATTGCATGGTCACTGGTGCATTGGAACAAAAGATGAATAGCAGTCCAGGGAGCGTGGTCGAGCTCACGTGTGGAATCGCTCGAAGAAGCCGGAAAAGAAACGCATGGGTTGGAGAACAAACAAGAGCCTGGGACGTTGCTCCTCCTCCGGCTTTGAGAAAAGTGCTTTGAGCAGCAGCACTCATCCACTGGAAGAGATGGCAAATAATGAATAGAACTAGCGACAAAGCACTGAACCAAGGGGCAGATGGAGCAAGATGTGGATGCGGAACGATTGTTGATTTAAAGCTGTAAAGTTGATTTATCACAGTGAAAAACTGAGAAAATTACTAACGAGTTAAAATAACAAAGATGAAACTAGTGAAACAATTACACGTGGAGGCATGCACCGTTGTTTTACAATGCTCCATGTGCTGAGATATGTGCAATGGCGAAACGATGTTAATCTTGCAAATCAGATGTTAATCACGTAACCCTATTAACGGACATTGCCGAAGTTATTTTAAATGCTCACTCGCACGCACAAACACAAAAATAACTAACACGTTAACATGGCCTCATTGGTTTTTTCACTTTTAAGTCCTGACTTTTGACTAATGTCAACAGCTCCCTGCTATGTAACACATTTACAGCACTTTGTTCTGTGACATTGACACGTTTGATCATGGGTTTGCCATTCAAATGAACCAGGATTGCATTCACATGCCGATACCTTCCTTGTAAATGTACTTGCTCGGGCAAAGCCGTTTTGTCTCCCCGACACGTGACGGTGAGCTGCTAGGAGACGCTTGAGAGTGACTGCCCGCCGTCGCAAGTATAAGCACAAGCGAGTGTCAGTATCCTGCACGTACGTCGCTTGTATGTGACGCCAGAAAAGTATTATGAAAAATGCCCAGAGAGATGCTACATGAACCCAAATGATATCGTAACAAAATGTCGAAGTCGACTGACCGTCGCAGAGATTGTGTATTTATGTGTACGTCTGTTGTGTGTATTGCTTTGACGTTACGTAAGACATGGCACGTGATCGGCTGGATGTATTCCCCGTTTCCTAGTTTACTCCGGTCAAATACATCTTCCCGTGTTAAGTTTGTGTCGAACATAAAAGTTGAATGTCGTATTAAAGGTGCCTCGTGATTTGTACACGTGGAATCACTTTCGCCTTGCTGTGTCGGGTATTTTTTTATTTTCTAAAATCCATGAGCGTGACCTCTCCGCACATGGCATGCTTTCCACATTCGTTGCTGCCTTTTCACCAATGATTAACAGAAGGGAACCTGGGATCATGATATTTGTGCTTTAACTGCAGCGTATCTTAGGTGATGATAATCATAATAATTCATTTTATTGACGTGGGAGTAGTGCGGTGAGCGCACCGCTCTCTGAACCCAGCGACCTGAGTTTGGTTTCCAGCAACGTCGGTGGCAATGTCTGAACCAGCTCCACGCTGGCCCGTGTGGTCTGACATCCCCCGCGACCGACGTGGCCTTCGTCCAGCACTGCATTGACCAAGTCACGGGGTGAGATGCCTCTTGATCCAGGAAATGTTCACAACGTCGCAGGGCAGTGTTTGCAAGAGCAACCCATTGGGCAAACTTCTTAACAAACATCTTACACGTGGTAAAAAACAACAACATCCGTGTCGCATAGCACAATGTACACGTGCGAGGGGACGACGATTGTCACTTAGGGGCCGTCCATAAATGACGTCATACATTTGTGACGAGGGGGGAGGAGTTTGAGAAATCTGACGTCACATCAAAATGCGCAACTTTAAATAAATATAGACAACACGTTCTACTTAATTAAATAGACTTTTTAATAAATTTTTCTCCTTCAACATCAGAGTACAGCGCCACATTAAATATGCAC
>CM025629.2:524963-535238 GCA_014621495.2 Entosphenus tridentatus | reverse complement strand
TTCACCATATTTCACCATTCCTCACCATACGTCACCATACTTCACCCTACCTCACCCTACCTCACCATACGTCACCATATTTTACCATTCTTCACCATACTTCACCATACCCTGCACCGCAGGAGCACGCAGAATCCGCCGGCCCAGGGCGCTCGGCTAATTTGCGGGTCGCGACCCCCCCCCCCCCGCACCGCGCGATTCGCCGCGGAGTCTGCGGGGCAGCTGAGACGCCTGCGGCTTGATTGGAGGCGACGTGCGCAGGAGGCTTGAGCAGCAACATCTGCAACGCGTCACCACCGCCGATACCCCAACACCCCCCCCCCCTCCTGCAACAAAGAGCAACGACAAAGATCCCACGTGTAGCCTTAACAAGACTTGGGGGGGGGGGGGGGGGAGCTGTTAGCGAGTAGCAGCATCTATGAAGGCCGACACGGCACGCGAGGTTGTGGGGTGGCCAGCACCACGCCCGCCCGGCCGCCTTTGCCTCCCCAGCGGCGATGTTTTACACACCGCGGCAGGTACTCATTTGAGGCTGAGTCGACCTCGGGGAGGCCCACAAGCGGTTCAGATAATCGTCACTGTTGTTGGTGGCCGTGGCCAGGAATCGAACTTGGGTCGCCGGGTTCGTAGCGCTAACCACTGCGCCACCGCTCCCCACCGATATCAATGCCCCCGACTGCACACACACAGACAACCAAGCAAGCAGCGCCCAGAACAAAACACGAAGCGGGGCTGTAACCTAACACTGTCCACACTCGGCTTATGGGGAACCCACAACCCTCGCAGGGCAGCTGATGAGCGTTTGCAGACAGGCGTCGACTCACGCGAGGCAGCGAGGTCGGCCCCTCTCGTGCACCGCCTCGCTTGGTGCTCTGCAGCGCAGCGGCGTCTCCATGCGGCGATTGAGTTCTGGCCACGTGAGTCGCGCCCGCTCGCTCCTGGCGTTGGAGTGAGTGGCAGAGTTGTTTGTGGGCCACTCCAGGCGATCACAGCAGCAACCCCTTAACGTGACCCTGGGAGGCATTGGTCACTTGTCTTTCTTTCTGTGGCTCTCCGATGGGGTCTCGGATGGTACCGCGTGGCGTTCGGCACGACGTCAGAGATGCAGTTCGAGAAGATGCTCCAAGCACGTGGACACATGTATGCATGTTGGACTTCTTTGCCACCGTACGTAGCCAACCGTTGCTAATCAGAGGTGCCGGAGGAGCGAATCGCTGAGCATCGTGCCGAACAACAACAACCTGAACACCCATCGTCGGAGGGCGAGCTGTACGGTGGACTTGCATGGAATGATTATAATTATTTATGAAGGCTCATATTCATTATTGGAAGTGTACAGAGACCGTGGACTTCACGATGGGAGTTGCTTGTGGATATCCGCTCAGGTGGCTCGCACTTGGAAGGTTGCGAGTTCTACGCGTCGGCTTTCGCGACCAATATTATTCACAATAAAGACAATTCTGGAAAATCGCCTGATGGAGATGGTTGTCATCGCCAGCGAAACGTACTCGAATTGTAAATGTTGTGGGTTTACTCTCCAACAGTAGTAACTAATTCGCACGCGTTGTTGACGTGATTAGCCTTACGTATTGGCTGTGTCGGGTGGTGATGGGTTAATGACACGTTTCTATTTACGTGATCTAACCCGACAAAACCTTTATTATGAAGGAAGGTTGCAAGTTCAAATCCTAGACGGGGTTGATAAAATAGTTACCACGTAACTGTTTTATTTTATTTTACCAGGTATAGCCCATTGAGCTATTTCGCTTCTTTTTCAGACTGGCCACAAATGATAGCTCAAAGAAGTGGCTTATCACGTGGAGATGTGAAACAGCCAAATACTCTAAAGGCATGTTCTAAATGCGGAGGGAAAATCGGAGAACCCGCAGAAAAATCCACGTGACCACGGGGAGAGAGACTCCAAATCGACAGCAGCAGCAGCAGACGTCAGGGTCGGGATCGAACCCACGACCTGCTGCATACCAGGCGAGATAGTTGACATCTCCTAGCCACCGTGGCGCCCCATTGTGGGAAGGCCAACACTGGATGCCTGATGGATAGCAGTGGTCCCTGTCACACGGACGTGGTATTCCCACGAGGGGCTCGGGATTATAACGAGGAGGTGAGCACTTCTTCGATGGTCATATATTATTCACTTTATTCCTGGATGTTCCAGGGGAGCCCCACAGATGGCTGAAATGTATCAGTGTGATTTGACACACTGCAAATAACACTTCATATATATTAAAATTAAAAAAATATATATGCATGTTCTTTAATGGAGGGCGATAGGGACCGATAAAAAGTGAGTGCAAAAGATTGCTTTTTTGTATGAACTGCTCAAACATATGGAGAAGCACTCCACAGTATGGACCACATGTGTAATATATAGGCTGAATGGGGCAAGAGCTGTTGGCAAGCCCACACACAGACAGGCACGGCACATGAATGGGTGATGGTGACCCGTGCCACACCCAAGGTACTGAATTCAAAACACCACACCAGGTACTCGGAGGAGGCCCAGGACGGCTTCATATCCGACTTGCTGATGATGTTGCGCACGGTCAGTTTATCAAACCTGGCTCACTGGGATCGTACCGTCGTGTTCCAACAGCAGCAGCGCTCCCACGCACACAAAGACAAAGATCCCCCGTAAAGGCGCACCGACTGATGGAGCCAAGTGCTGTTTGTGAGGCCGGAGCAGTGCACGAGATGGGGGGCGTGGCCATCGCCAAGCCGGGTCGCCTTTATCTCCCCACAACAGCAGGTAGTGATTTAAGGCTGAGTCGACCATAAGGAGGACCAGGACCGGTTCGGATATTTGCCACTGATGGTAGCCGTGAGCGGGAATTGAATCACATGTGGCCAGCTAGGTTGGTAGAGTGGTGCGCTAACGACTACGCTGCCGCTCTAACACACAAACATCCCCTGGATAGGCTGCATAGGGTGTGAGGGCAAGTTCAGTTAGCGAACACTTATGAAGGCCAGCACGGCACACGAGTGGGTCGTGGGACCAGCACCAAGCCCAGCCGCCTTTGTCTCACCAGCGCCGATGCTTACACACTCCACCAGGCACTCATTTTGTAACTGAGTCGAATCGAGGGCAGTCGCAGGATCGGTTCAGATATCCGTCACTGAAGGTAGCCGTGAACGGGATTCTAACTCGGTTAGACAGCCGGGCTCGTAGCGTAGTACGCTAACCACTGCGCCACCGCTCCCCATCCACCTACGCACGCACGCACGCGGTGTGTCTGACGCGTGTTCCCGGGCTGGCTGTGTGGAGGGGGCAGGAGGCTGTGTCCCGTCTGAGTGGCATTGCAGGAATATCTTGTGTTTCTCAACTCCCAAATGCCTCCTGCGTCGTGCTTAGGGATTCTGGCTGTGGCGTGTGTGCGCGCGCGCGCAATGACATACTGACATATAAATTGGACACGTGGGGCCCGCTGTTAGCGAGCTCCTATTAAGTGCATTTATACGCATTTCCTGCCAGGTGGTAGCCGCGGTGAAAGCGCTCGGCTCGCCGTTTTGGAAGGTGTCCGAGTTCAAATCCGGGTCGAAGGCTGGCTGGCTTAGCCACATTATTTCTTTGGGCTTTTTGATAAAAGTGAGCACAGCTTTGTCGTTCAGTGAACAGTGGTCATCTCTGGAGTTGACTGGCCCCTGCCATGGGAATATGGAATTTCCCCCACCGTCACAAGGGCCACTACAAGAGAGATAACCGCTCGTGAGAGCAGGGAATGCGCTTTGGATTTTAGGGACAAACGTCCGATTCGGTGGAGAATCAGCTCCAGATGAGAGACAGCGTTGGAGGGAGTTTGAGCCTGCCATGCAT
Source organism: Entosphenus tridentatus (assembly GCA_014621495.2). Taxonomy (NCBI): domain Eukaryota; kingdom Metazoa; phylum Chordata; class Hyperoartia; order Petromyzontiformes; family Petromyzontidae; genus Entosphenus; species Entosphenus tridentatus. Next base: position 531,406 of record CM025629.2, on the reverse strand, counting down.
GGGTGGGTAGAGGACAAAAGTGGAACACAAACAGCTGTCAGTCTAACACGTAGTAGGATTTCGCAAACAATATTATCCATAATAATGTATTTTGTTTGGGTTAGATCGCGTGAATATAAATGTGTCGTTAAACCCGCCGCCACCCGACACAGCCAATTAGTAATATTTGTCACGTAAACAAAACATGCCAATTAGTTACTAGTTCAGCACACCGGTGTGTTGGAGAATAAATCCACGACATTAACAATTCGAGTACTCTGACGTTTCGCTGGTGATCACCGAAGAACTGTGTTGACATATTGACAAATCCTCAACAAATATCAGCTCGATCACAACAAGCAAACGGGCACGTAACTCATTAAAAAAAAAGCAGCTTCAACTCGCAACGCGTAATTACACCGACTGCGTTCGCCAGCACGGAGAAGAGTGACCGTGGGACCTTCTCCGTGGAAGAGTTCCATGAACGCGGCCATCGCCCGCGCGTGGTACGAGGCCCGTGGCACGCGCGGCTTGCAGGAGATGCCGGGCGCGAGGTGGTCGTGGGGGCAGAGACAACGGCGCGCTGCGTCTGGGGGTCTGGATTCAGTCACGGAGCTGCCTTCCGTGGAGGGTTGCGATGTGACTCTTGTGAAGAAGGCCATTCATTCCCGCCCCTGTGTTTAAACAAACATGTCCAATGAAAGGGCCACGCGCTCGAACGCGTTGCTTTACTCCTTCCACTTCGAGGGTCTCCGTGCGAAAGCACGCGGGGATTTCCCACAAATTTGAATGTAACGCCAACGGTGGGAAAAACCTTTTTTTTAGAATGACAAGATAACAGATCACCCTCGCCACATCGATGGAGGTCATTATTTATTTCCCCCAGACAAAACCACACTGAGACTCTTCGGTATGTTTAGGGGGGTAAAGTTTGAAGATGTTTGTGTCAGTGTATTCTCCACGCTCTTGGAGGAATGCGATAAGACAATGCATACATTATCAGAGTGTTGTTTTTTGTTTGCATTTGACTGCAAGTATTGTGGTTAATGTAAGCATGATTCCTCGCAAAAAGGTGTCAGTTTTGTTGCCAGAAAAAATTGGAAAAACCCTATTAGTAAGCGGGGAAGACTCAAGTTTATGACACGATGTCAGTAGCATACCTTTTATTTGTATTATTATTCCGCTGGTTAAGCGCCTCAAGCATCTTTTTCAGGAGGGTCTCGCCAAGTTTTCACGGTGGGGGGCAGCGGGGCGGGGGGGGGGTTATTGCCTCGTGTAAACTCAATCGAGGAGTTTGCTGGTTATTTTGTGCAAAATATCTTGAGGCCCTGCAAGTTTCCTACCAGGGCTCTACAACACATTGGGCCACTATTGAGTCGTGACTCAGGCAACACGGTGGCGTGCGGCGTAGTATCGACAAAGCTCGATTATTGCAACTCTACGGGACGTCTGGCAAAAGCATTCCTCACCAAGGTGCAGCGCGCCCACAGTTCTCTGGTACGCGTCGTGACGGTACATCAGGATCCGACCGCGTCCGTCCAGTGCTCGCCGAGCTGCATTGGCTTCTGTTTGCCAAACGAATAAATTATCGAGTCCCACTCGTTACACACGAAGTTCTCGCCACGAATGAACCACAACACGTCGCTGATCTCGTCAAGGAACATAAACCACCACGCGGACGCCGGTTATCCTCGCAGCAGCGGCTTTTGGCTGAGCATCAAACAAAGACGGTGGTCACTGCATCGCGTGCTTTCAGGTGCGCTTCTGAGGCCATTTGGAACGCTCTTCCTTCCAATGTTAGGAAGCCACTGCAGCTATGCACTTTTCAATCTAAGTTGAACCCTCATTTTTTTAGAACTGTTTTTTTGTGTTAAGTTTGTTGTCCTTCCCCCGCACGAATTTCAACATACATACATGTTCAACATAATTCCGGCGGTGGGCCAAACCTTTTATTCCGAGAATGACAAGATAAAAAATCACCCTAACCACATCGATGGAGGTCATTATTTATTTACCCCAGACCACAAACCACACTGAGACTCTTAGGTGTGTTTAACAGGGTAAAGCTTGAAGATGTTTGTGTCAGTTTATTTTTCGTGTAAATTGAAGTACTTGGAGGAATCCGATACATATAAGTGGGTAACACTCAAATTAGTGATACTACGTCAATCATATACTTTACATACTGATGATTATGATTCCGCTTGTTTAGCCACAAATGCATCGATGAGTCTCAAGACATTTTTTTGGAGGGTCCCGACAAGTTTTCACAGTGGGCGGGGGGGGGGGGCAATATTGTTTCAAGTAAACCCAAAAATATTTATGTTGAACTTCTTTTGCACCGTACGTAGCCAACCGTGCTAATCAGGGGTGCGGGGGAACGACAATAAACGAAACACAAAAAACATTTTTTAAGAAATGTATTTTCGATCTAGATAATTTAAAAGTGCAAGCTCCAGTGGCTTCCTAATATCGGGAGAAAGAGCGTTCCAGACGGCCGCAGAAGCGCACCTGAAAGCGCGCGATGCAGAGACCATATTATCGTAGTTTGCTGGTAAATTTTAAGTATTTAGGACGTATGGCCAACACCAGTGACATGGTGGGGTTTTTTGACTGGAAGGAAGCCCATGCACAACAAGGGGAGAACTGACACCTCCACGCAGAGAGGCTCCACTGTCGGGAATTCAACCCAGGGGCTTCTTGCTTCGAGGCACGAGTGGTACGACTGCGCCACCCTGTCGTGCCGCCGACTACGAGCAGAACTTCGTTACCACGGTGGCGAGGAGATGTTACCTACGTCGCCTGCTATACAGGAGGTCGTGGGTTCGTTGGTTCAATCCCGACCCTGACGCCTGCTGTGTATTTGGTGTTTGCGTCTCTCTCCCCATGGTCGTGTGGATTTTTCTCCAGGTCCTCCGGTTTTTCCCTCCACATTTACAAACATTCGTTGAGAGTATTTGGCTGCTATACATTTCCACATGACAAGCCACTTCGTTAAGTGATCATTTGTGGCCAGGTCGCTTCTGAAAAAGAGCTATATAGCTCAGTGGGCTTTACGTGGAAAAATAAAAAATAGTTTAGTTGTTTTAATAGTTGTATGTGGGTATAGCTCACGCAGACCCCGTCACTCCACAATCCGGCCGTCTGGATCGACGCAATCAGCCAGGTATCACCGGAGCTGGAAGGGCACAGACCAAGATCGCCCATATACCCTGAGCAGACTGTTGGAGCAAGCGCTGTTCACGAGCACCTATGAAGGGCCAACACGCGGCACACGAGGAGTGGGTCACCACCACGCCTGGCTGCCCTTTGTCTCCATCGTGCTGATGTTTACACACAGAGACTACGGGGAGGCCCAGGACCGGTTCACAGTTGTGTGTCACCGATGTTGGCCGTGAGCAGGAATCGAACTGGGCGGTGTCGGTCTCGCAGTGCAGTGCGCCCACCACCGCACCGCCGCTCACCACTGGCAGGGCACGCGCACGCACGCGGCTACGCGGGCAGATAAGATGCGGAGCGCACACTTGAGCAAAACCCGGGACCAGTTGTGGCGGGGTTAGGAAGAGGTTAGTGAGATTGCACAAGAGGGAAAAATCCCACAGATTGACAAGCTGACCGCGCCGCGTGCACTTATCAGCAGCCAGCACGCGTGGGGCAGCAGCCCTTGCTTCACGCACAGACAAGTGCCTTCCTTTCCAGGAATGATACGCGGGCAAAACGATGTCATTGGGTTCGTATCGCGTGGTAGCGTTCCAAAATGCAGTAGTGATGTTTTGGCTGCTTGAACAGACTTTGATCTTCATTAGACTCCTTCGTCCCTCGCCCGGCTCATGTTGACGGAGAGCAGCGACTGTGATTGTTTGTACATCGAGGTGGCTGAGCCAGGATAGTTGCGCCAGGGGTAGCGGAGTGGTGACTGTGTCGATGCCTCCTCCTCCGTGTTTGTGAATCCGGGCCACTGAGTCGTCGTTATCGGCTCCACGGTTCCCTTCTGCGTGGTGGGGACAGTCGCCGCAGACTAAACCGGAGTTTTTTTTATTATTTTCCATTCGTTCCTTCTTCAACACACACGCGTCAAGTATCCGCGTCTGCCAGTAAGTGAATGGGAGCCGTGGTGTAACGGTGGGCACGCTGCTGCACGTGCAATTCACAAGTCGCCAGTTTTTATTTCCCGGCGCGGCAGCTGAAACATCTCCCCCGCCCCCCTCCCTCCCTGCCCCCTCCCTCCCTGCCTCCTCCTCCCTCCCTTCCCCCTCCTCCCTCCCTGGCCCCCGCCTCCCTCCTCCCTCCCTACCCCCTCCTCCCTCCCTGCCCCCCCTCCCTCCCTGCCCCCTCCCCCCTCTGCCCCCCCTCCCTCCCTGACCCCCCGCCTCCCTCCCTGCCCCCTCCTCCCCCCCTGCCCCCCCTCCCTCCCTGCCCCCGCCTTGTCCACCCAGCAGCGCCGCTGGGCTCCGCCGCATCCCATCGGTCGGCAGGTCACGAGCGTGGGGAGAGGGGCGCTGTGGGGCTCAGTGCGGTGGAGGCCCTTCTGCCGGCAGTGGCGTCGAGCAGCATTTGCAGGGCTGCACCTTTAACTTTTGCCATTTTACTTCATATAATGCGAGGTTCAAATTCGAGAGACACGGGGGCAAATATATTTATTTAAAGCTTTGCTAGTAACAAGATCTTTGTCAATCTTCTCCATATAGACAGTGCGAGTCTACCAGTCTCTATGCGAACCTGTGGGTCTTTATGTGACTCCATGGGTCTCTGTGAAAGTCCAGAGCTATCTATGCGACTCGAAGGGTAGTTATGTGAGTCTATGTGTATCTATGTGAGTCCGTGGGTCTCTATGTGAGTCCATGGGTCTCTATGTGAGTCCATGGGTCTCTATGTCAGTCCGTGGGTCATATTTCAAATGAATTCCAAGTTGACATTGTTCGTAATCGACCCGACACTTTAAAGTATCCGCAGTAACCAGACCTTCATTTAGTAATGCAACGGTCAGTGCGGGTTGGCGAACGAAACAATGGATGTTGCTGCAGGGCCCCTGCCGAGTGTGTAGCCTATAGCAGCTGTCGTATGCGTGCTGGTCGCTCACCCAAGCACTCTCCATGCTCACGACATCCTTCGCTTTCGAGAACCGACGAAATTGAGCGCTTCCCATGGAATTGAATAAAACAAAAAATCGGATTTACATTTGAGAGAAAAACATCCTTAAATCACGGCAGGCCGTGGGTGTGTGTGTGTGTCACCACGTGATCTGGATGCGAATCGTCTGCGACAGACGACAGAGACGCGCCACGCGCCACGCCGCGACAGAGCCCGGACGTCGCTTCATTTGAGCCCCCAAATCCACGGGAAGAGACTTTAATCGCCCGCTGTAGGGTGACGGTTGTTTGGCGACCGTGCGATAAATATGGAATGCGAACGCCTTTAATCTCCGTCAGCGCGTGAACCAGAGGTCAGGGCAACCTGTTTCTTACCAGCTACGAATAATTTGACCCGCAGATCAATTTTGTTCGGTGTCTTTTTGTTCTGCTGAGATAAGTTACAAGTCGCAACGTGGCACGGCACGAAGGAACACGGCGTTGCCTGCTGCTGCTGCTGCGTTTGACTTAAAGGTGTTACTATATATAGCTGCGGGGGTGACGAAATTAGTTCTCATGTATTTACGTGCATATTCTTTCTCCAGTTGAACGGTGACCACTTGCAACTGTCCTCCGGTGTAACGACGAGACTCTCGTCTCGCAGAGGATTATTTTTAGCTCGATGATCATGATGATGATATTGATAATTTTGCCATGATGTGAAGAAAAGTATGTCTGCAGTTCCTGCATTCAGAACAGGACCGCCTCGTGTTTATAAACGAGTGTGGTGCGCTAGTTTCGCATCGATATAAAGGCCACCTATCTGCAGGGTGGCCCAAACGTCAGCACATATCGGTTTATTCAATTTATTTTACCGATGGCATAGACGAATTGTTTAGTCTTTAAACATTATTTTATTATTATTAATATCTATTCTTTTGATTTGACGGGAAAAAACGGAAAAAAACTGACTCAAGACGAACGAGTTCAATTCGTTTGTATAGATACTAAAGAAGGCAGCTGTAATCTTAAAGTCCAAAATAATTTCAAGATAATTCATGCATGCATTAATGTTAATAGAAGTCAGGTTAAACATGTGCTGAACTAAAAGAAATAACCCGATGTGATTTGTTAAAACGAATGTAATAACCTGCGGTCACCTCGACGAGGGTGGTTGGCTACGTACGGTGCGAACGAAGTCCACGTGTTACTGTGTCCAGACTTGGGCCACGCCGTCTGTCTCGACTACGACGCGAGTCGATGACCACCACATCGCTCGCCCCTTGTCGTCTTGGACATCCTCTGGACTCGTCCCTGCCTACCTCTCCCGTCTCATCGCACCCGACGCACTCCGCTACTCAGTCCCTACTCCGCTACTCAGTCCCTACTCCGCTA
>CM025629.2:506256-524953 GCA_014621495.2 Entosphenus tridentatus | reverse complement strand
ACTCCGCTACTCAGTCCCTACTCCGCTACTCAGTCCCTACTCCGCTACTCAGTCCCGACTCTGCTACTCAGTCCATACTCCGCTACTCAGTCCCTACTCCGCTACTCGCTCCGCTACTCAGTCCCTACTCCGCTACTCAGATTCTGTGGTCCAGCGACCAAGGGCTTCTCTCAAAATCCTCAACCATCCTTCATCCAATGGGAGGTCACTGCCTCCCTTCTGCTGCCCCCAAGGGTCTAGAATTCCCTCCCCCTTCCCCATCCGTGCTGTAGACTCTGCCCCTGATCACGTCCAAGTTCAAGACCTTCCTCTTCTCCTGTGCCTCCTCCCTCTGAAAGGTGTTACATCTATTTAGAAAGATAGACAAATGATGCACACGCATGGATTCTGTATCGTTATCCAACGTGCAATAAGGACACTGATGGATGGCTGGCTGTCAGGGCACGCCACTCAAATGTAGCAGCCCTGACTGACAGCAGGCCACGTGATAGACCTGAGAGGGATCTAGGGGAAAGGTCACGGAAGGGACGCGTCGAGTGCCCCGCAGCCGGGGTGCAGCGAGGCCGCGCTGACAGGATAAAAGGGGACCTCCAGGGGGAGCTCGGGGCTGGCGTTTGGAGTGGGATCCCCGTCGACTTCGTCGCTGTCGTCTCCGCTTGATAACAGCGCTGCTCGACGTATTTGGCTGTCTCGGTTCAGCGCCGTCAGTGCCAGACGGCTGGCGTGGTGCGAAGGCTAGCGACCAGTGTAGAGTTGCGCATTAGCGAGAGACGGAGAGTGTGTAACAGTGTCGGGTGTGTATTGTATTACGTGTACAAAGTGTGCTCGTGTTAATTAAAGAATTGCCTGCCTCCAAGCAGTAACGTCTCCAAATCAGTCGCTACACGTGTATAAACGTTCACCCCCCTCGGAGATAGCGAACTGGCCTCAGTGGCCAGCGAGATGACACTCAGCTGCCTAAAGTTAGCCATTCTAGCGGCCAGAATCTGTCTCGCCGCTGTCGACATGAATCACCCCCTGGGGGTCATTGCTACAAAACGAGAGTACACAACCCGCCAGCGTCTGTGCTCAAGCCCCCTAACATGTTATATGGCTTTCCCACAATGCCCCCGTGGGCTGTACGTGTTCGCACAAAGGTCACGAAGATGCAGGAGCGCAGCGGCCGGAGCGGCACGGCGCCTCGCGTGCGCAGCCGCGAGTTTAAATGGCGGTGGTCAGAGTCCTGCTTGAGGGCCGGTAAAGTGGACGCCACTCTGGAGTGGCTGCAGCAGTCGCCGCACGCTCGACAGAGACGTTCGCTGGCATAGTAACGTGGAGTTTCCTCCACTGGATTTTGGGTTTCATCGATGTACAGCGCCGACTTCAATAAAAATGTCAAAATAAATTGAACGCAACATGAACATCCGCGCCACGGCATTCTGGGAGTGCGGAATGTGAGCAGCGTTGATTCAAAACAAGCAAAACTGCACCGGTTTCGACAATCGGGGTCTCGTCAACTTTGAACGAATAAAGAAACAGGTATCCATGCGGTGTGAAGTTAACGATAATGGTGATGCTGACTGCAGCTGCTGCGAACAATGATGGTTTATGCGTATGACCATCTGTTTCAAGCTAAAATGTAATTTGTTGATCCTGCATAATGTATATTGTCTCGGAGTTTTTGTGCTCGCACACTGGAATTGGCTTTTTGTACCGTGTCCCGAGTTTATTTTTAGCCAGCTCCTCCCTTGAGACATCTGCTCGCAATGACTTCTTACCTATTTATATTATTTAGATGATTTGGCCCCCACACATTTGCACGTGACGAGCCACTTCGTTGAGCTATTATATGTGGCCAGGTCGCTTCTGAAAAAGAAGTGATGTAGCCCAGTGGGCCTTACCTGGTAGAAAAATAAAAAAAGTGTATTTTTATTTGTATATTTTTTGTGATTTGTTTATCTCTCCAATGCGTTGCACTGCTGTCGTGTTTTGTGATGTTTGTTGTTGTAACGTTCTGACCCCCCCCCCCCCTCCTGGACATCTATGATAAAGAGCTTTATAGCTAATCAGATTTCTCCAGTATAAATAACTATTCTGAATCTGACTTTGTTATAAAGGCCACCTATAGATATATAACGTCACGTGATATAACGTACAACGTGGAGCGCGTCCGAGAGGAGACGGAGCGATGAAATCGGTTCATGTGCGCATGCGAAGTAGATCGCAGCATCGCAGGATCGTGTTGGATGGCGGTGGCAGCTTGGGACGCCTTCATCCAGCAGTGGATTGATCATGGCTGTTGGCGATAATAAAATATTCATTTAATAATACTGGTAGGAACCACCTGGTTCCACCAGCCCACAGGGGATTATTGTGTCCGTCCGTCCGTCGTGCATCCAAAAATGGGAGGGGTCGGCCTGGTTGGAGAGGAGAGGGTGGGGAGGGTGGGGAGGGGCTGGGTGGGGCTGGGTGGGGGTGGGGAGGGGCTGGTCACCCCGTGGTGCCCTTATAAAACTCAACGTTTAACCTACTCACGCCGGCTTGTGCCCGCCCTCACAGTCGGGCATATTTGCGGAATACACCACGCCGCCGTTGACCCTGGCCATTGACCGAGCAACCCAACGTTCCTACCAGCTCCCTCCTCAGGAATGTGTTTTGAATAATGATAATATCGGTCTATCTGGACAAATACAGGTTTCCCTCGCTTTATGCGGGTTCGGTTTGTGCGATTTCGAGTATATGCAGCTCACCTATTTCTACGGTGTACTGTGTGTGTCGTGTACTGTGTGTGTACTGTGTGTGTACCGTCTATTGTGTGTGTGTACCGTCTATTGTGTGTGTGTGCCGTGTACTGAGTGTGTACTGTGTGTGTACTGTGTGTGCGCTACTTGGTTGGCAACTGTCTCGTGCGGTTTCGCTTTGTGTGCTTTTTTTTCAGAACGCATCTACCGCATGAAGATAGCGAAACCTGCACGTACCCAGATTTGACTCTCATTCTGAGTGTCTCTGGGCAGGAATTAAACTTTTAATCTTACAACTGTAAGGCGGGCTGCTCAACCAACCGTGTGTGTGAAGGCATACACAACAGAGACACACACAACAGAGACGCACACAACAGAGACACACACAACAGAGACACACACAACAGAGACACACACAACAGAGACGCACACAACAGAGACACACACAATATAGACACACACAACAGAGACACACACAACAGAGACGCACACAACAGAGACACACAACAGAGACACACACAACAGAGACGCACACAACAGAGACACACAACAGAGACGCACACAACAGAGACACACACAACAGAGACACACAACAGAGACACACACAACAGAGACACACAACAGAGACACACACAACAGAGACGCACACAACAGAGACGCACACAACAGAGACGCACACAACAGAGACACACACAACAGAGACACACAACAGAGACACACACAACAAAGGCTCAACACATCCGTCAAAAGAGCTCTAAAATGAACGTATAGGCGACGTTTTAATAAATGGCCCTTCCCCGTGATGTATGTACTGTAGCCAATCGTGCTAATCGGAGGTGCGGGGTAGGACAACACAAACTATATAGCGCTATAGCAAATATACATCATTCTGTGCTGACTGTTCTATCTGTGATTTTTGTTCAATTAAATTTTAACGGTTCTTGGCCTGAGATTTTTTTTAAAGAGAAATCTCTTTCCAATCAACAAGGATGATTGCCTGGAACGTCACCAAATCACGTCACTTGTATTCCTTTGAGAGCAGCAAGACTCTCATTGCGCTGCGAGCGCGTGTCTCTGTCCACGCAGTAACGCCACATTTATTATGAGCACGCGTGTGCTCAAAGACACGCAGCAGACGCGCTTTAAAGCGTCAACTCTCGTGCGGTGAATTCTTACAATAGCAGCTCGTGCCGGCGCTGTGACCTTGTCACCACCATTGCGTACGTGTGTCTGTGTGTGTCTCGCATGCGGCAGCGGGGTGACATCACCCGCGCGCGTTCACACCCGCGGGACTTTCGTCGTGGAGAGGGCGCGCGTGCGTGGACGCACGTGTCGAGAATAGGGGGCGGCGTGCAAGCATCATCATCAGCAGCATCATCAGCATCACGAGTTGGAGAAATCACCAGAAACCACGCCACGTCACGTACATGTCACCGATGTTATTTGTCACGATTATGAACTGTTATCATCGCCATCGTTTACAATTAACCACGACCACTTTCACTACCAACAACAACATTCGCCACTAAGTGGCGGTGACAACACCACGGCGCCTGTGCCAGGCCAGGTGCACTTTAAGGCCACGTGAAGTGTCGAATGCTCGCCGACACGAGGTCTCGGGACAGACCCAGGTGCCATGGGTTGGCACCTGGGTCTGTCCCGAGACCCAGGTGCCACCATCATCACTGCCATGAGCACCACCATCATTATCACGATCACCACCACACCAACAGCATCACTACCACTTAAATCATAGCGAGCACCTATGAAGGCAGGCACGGCACACGAAGGGGTGGGTGGCCAGCATCACGTCCGGCCGCCTTTGTCTCCCTAGTGGACATGTTTACACACCTCACCAGGTACTAATTTGAGTCTGAGTCGACCTAGAGGAGGCCCATGACCGGTTCAGATAATCGTTACTGGTGTTGGCCGTGAGCGGGAATCAAACTCGGGTCGCCAGGTTCGTAGCGCAGCGTAGCGCTACCTGCTACACTACCGCTCCCCACGTGGTTACTCTCCAACTCACCACGTCTCATTCCACACGCATGAACACTCCGAAAGCAACTGTGGCCAGTTACGTAAACCATTTGGTGCGTTTTTTTTCTCTCTCTCTCCCTATTCTACTGTTTTAAATGGCACACTCAGGGAGGAAATTCCTCAAGACGCTTCATATGCAACTGACCATTAGTCAAACATCCTCCATGCATGACCCTCCTGGAAATTGTTTTACGACTACCGAGGCTTTAGTCGGTAAACATAGACTTTTAGAACACTCTTATGCAAACTTATACGTGCTTTTAAAGGAACACTGTAACTTTGGGTGTGACAAAATTGCAGCTATAATGAAATCTGCTTTGGAAGTGTTCTGTCGTTGTTGAGCGCTGCTACGGATCTCCCGATGTGGAAACCTAACCATTATCCGTGTGGGAAAAGAATATCAACAAACTCAAAATGAAGCATCTGACAGCACTTGGCCAAATGTCCCTGTGCCGTTCGTGTCGCTGGTAACGTTGTGGAACGTGAACGAAAAGTTGGTTGGGTACTTTTGCGGCGTTCTTCTCACACTTGTACCCCGACCAGTAATTTCTCCACAAAGTATTTATCACCATGGCACGTGCGCTCACAGCAGCGTGCATCTCGGGCTCTCTGGGCAAGTTGTCCGACAGAGATTATTCCCCGGGCGTATACAGCGGTGCCATCGCCGTTGGGGGTTGGTGGTGGCGATTTGACAGTCCAGTTTCAGCTTCCTTTTTTCGGTTCATAAAACAACCGCCGATATTTATTGGCGGATGTCTTTGGCCCGCACAACTGACCTAAATCTGCTTTGCATAATCATTAGTTGCCCTGGTCGAGCAGTAGGACTTCCCAGGTGTGAGATGCCCCGAGTTCAAATCCTGTTCATAGTCAATTCAAACCCGTTTTGTGTTATCCGTGTCACCTACACAAAAAAAGCTTTTCCACAAATACGGCGCTTTTTAAATAGTTGAGCTGGAATGTTATTGAGCTTCCTGTTTGTGTTGGAACGCCTTTAGACAATCGACTGACAGTCCAGTCTCTGGTTGGGTCTCCAGACAATACACTGCCAAGACTAGTCACCAGTTGAGTCAGCAGACAATCGACTGGCTGACTGGTTACTGATTAGAATGTCAGACTCGTCAGACTGTCAGACTCGTCTCCGATGGCTTCTTCAGAGAAGTAGAATGACAGACGGGTCCCTGCTGGGGTCTCTAATTAAGTCTTTGGTGGCGTCTCACGGCTGTTGCCTCCAATGGGTTATTTGATGGATAGTCTGGCAGCTGATTCTCTGCATATTCACTGGATCTAAACAGCGCATGCAGGTGTACACGCATGTGTGCTACATGCATTTACTTTTAAACGCTTGTCTTAAATGTGAACTCTCGGCATGAGGACTACATTCTTTGACAAGTGCTCCGACTCCGGACTCCTTTCCGTTCATAAACACGAAATTCATTGACGCGAAAATATCCACCGAGTCGAGTGCAAGCCAAGGCAAAGGCATTTGAATCAATAATACCTCTCGCTCGCAGACATTCAACTGTCGGCCAAAAACACAATAGTTCTACAGGAGCGCTGCCAACTTTGCAGAGTTCAAACGCTGCGGAAATATCCCAACTCGTGCCGTGCGCCGCTGTGCGTGGGCCCGGCGTCAAGAGGAAGGGCCTCAGGCCTCCTCCACAGCACGTGCAGGCGGCGGGGGGGGGAGAGGCTCTCTGACATCCACAGAGCGCAGTGACCTGGACCCCCCCACCTCCCTCCCCGTCGACACGCACCTGTCACTGAGGGTGACACGTGGGGCTGTCCCCATGTTGGACACATTGCGAGGTTTTCACATGGATTCTCCTGCCAATGCGTATTACGTTTTAAAGACATAAATAAGCAAATAGCTGTACGCCGTTTAATAGGTGTTTTGTAAAACTTTTAATGAGTTATTGACATTGACATGGCGAAGACGTCACACTTATCGGAGTTAATTTGACGGATTCTTCATGTGTTCATTTATTGCGTTACTGGCGACATGCGTGTTATAAGTTGTAAAGTTAAAAGGCTTATGAGGACTTGTAGCAGGCTTACATTAAGTGAACTGCCATCGAAGGACTTTTTGAAAGTCATCTTTATTTGTACTGGAGGTACAGCAAAGCGCGAATACGGTAAGATGAACTTGACAAACGTGAATATAGTTATGGGAAACTGTTATCGCGATAATCGCCATATCGTGAAAACTAGCATCGCATTGTATCGTTTTAAATTCGTAACTCGGCAAATAGAACCACTACCACCCCCACCACCACCACCCCCACAACCAACTCGCTCTTCCAACAACGCCTGGGGCTCGTTGAGCCAGATGATGGAAGCTTGATTAGAACCACGGCCGGTAATTCATCACACTTAATAAAACACACGGCCGTATCAAGACAAATATACCACGACAAAGGGCGTTTCATATGCACTACACGTAGCACAAATTACTTCTGACATCTGTTTACGTGCCGACAAAAGTGTATTAAAATGACCATAATATAACACTTATAATATAATCCAACTTTGAGAAAGTATGTTTATTAAAAACCACACGAGTGGAGCGGTGGCGCAGTCGTCAGCGCACCACCACGTGACGAGTGGTACCTGCACCGGTCTCTGGCACCACAGCACTGCACCACCCGGCATGGTGAAGTATGGTCAAACAGGAGGCATGGCTGACACGGCATGGGGAGGCTTCATCCGGCATTTACGAAGAGTTGTATATGTTTATTAATATTCTATCTTGATTTTAAGCTTTCGTGACTGCAGGAATCCATAACTCTTTGGTTCTTTCGGTAAAGTCACGTGGATAGAAATAAAATAAAATAAATCACGACGCTTGTGTTGCACCCGAAACGTCGTGATTTATTTTATTTTCTACCTACGTGACTTTACCGAATTTATTAATATTATTATTACTATTGTATTAAAAATAAACAATGAAACTTTTTACAGTTGTACATATACGTAGGGAAGCCTCATCGAGTCTCGAGACTCATTTTCAAGAGGCTCCTGCAAATGGGCCGTTCAGATGTCTCGTGTGTGACGCTCATATGTATTGCCCCAAGTCATGCCAGCAGTGGGAAATCCACAATGACACATGCCGTCCTTAACACAACCACCACTGACCTCCCACCAACCCCCAGATGTGTGATGGACAGGATGAATTGCCCCCAGATGGGATTAAACTCGGACTCTCATGGTCGCGAAGGCAATATTTGACAATGTAAACACACACGTCTGTTGTGTATTATCTATACAATCATGTTTAGCTACAGAACGAAACTTACAAGTGCACCAAACTTGACTGATGTCCTGTTCCATATTGCCACCTATTGTCAGTGTTCTGTATCACACTGAACTGAGTCTGACAGCAGTGCGACCTTCTACAGCTCCTTGGTCGTTACAGCCGTGGGGCACATCTGCTCCTTTCTAGATTCATTCTTTGATGTTGCTTGCTCGGCCGATGTGCGCTATCACATGGCCATAGCTGCACGGCTTGGAGGCAGGGTCGGTGGATTGCAGGTGGAACCTGAGAACCCCACCTATAGCCAACGATGCACCATTGAAGTGGATTGTCCTCAACGTCAAGATCCTCCATGGACTTGCCCCTGCATACTTCTCCCCTCTCTTTACTCCAGCAACCAAGGCTCGGTGTCAAAGCCTGCTGTCAATATTCAGTCGGTGGGTGTTCCCACCTTCTGCTGCTGCTCCTTGGTCCAGAACGCCATCCGTGCTGTCCACTCCTCGCCCCTTTCTTTCAAGTCAAGGCTCAAGATTTTCCTCTTTTTATATAAAATTCTTCAATTCCGCAGGATGCCCCTATTCCAATATTCCATATGGGGTCTCGATGCGTTTTTGTATGTAAACACTATACACATTGTATTGCAGTAGAAAGCAGGTTACCGAGTTATCAGTGCAGCTTGGATTTTCTCCTCCTGAATATCGGGGTTGCAGACTCTGATGCTTTAACTTCTATTCGTATTACTCACGGAAATTTTTTTGGATTGAAAGGGTATTTTAGACCTTGGCCATACTTACGCCGAGAAACATTTTAATGCACTTCCTTTCATACAGCCACTGAAAATAAACATTTATCTGTAACCATCAGTTATCGTCAATGCCACTTGAAAGGCAGTATGAATTAAGACGTGACATGTTAATTGTTGTTGTGCAAACATGCGTGTGTTATTATTCCCATATAAATTATTTCAGGCAGTGACGTATATGTTATGGCTGGCATGCAATGAAAGGGCAGTGGTTTTAATGACCACATTGGGAATATATATTTTAAATTGTGAATGAAAACAGAAATCCGTTTGAAAAAAAAAATTTATTTGGTTGGTATTTAGCAATCACTCACACTGCACAATGAGCACTATTGAAGTGCTTCTCGGGAAATGTATAAATATAAAACATCTGTAGCTCTCTCAAATTTTTATACATACACTGGGGTGAAACTGGGCACAAAGAAAACACATGCTCCCCGTTTTATGCACGTTCACATCCGTTACAATTTATACGTTTTGCACTTCCTAACACTCAACCCCTGTGCTGCCTATAAAACTCTTTCGTTGAGAGTTGTCACCGACCATGTCATTTGAGAATATATTTTTTTCAAAGGGCAATTTCAAGCAACACACCAATGTCCTTTCTTACAGTTACGATTCAATTAAAATATTTATACGTTGGGTTTCCCAGTCGTGTAGTTAATCACACGTTTGTACGTTGGGTACGACGTGCAAATTGTTCATTCACAACGATGATACATTACCAGCTTCATAAATATCACAAACTTATGAATGAAAAACACTCAGCCAGTGAACATTTTAGACAAAGGTTTTTTCTTTAAATCAGATTGTTTAGTAGCAACAGTGCTAATACATATAAAGCCTGTGTGCAGTTCCTGATATTTAATCTTAACCAGCAATTCGCATCTAAATAACACTTTTGTGCAAATGGAACCAACGTGACAGAATGAAGCAGTCGATACAAATGGAACAATGATTTGATTCTTGAATTATTATGCAATTGTATTGAAATGGTGCCATCCGTGTGATGTAATTTTAACACCTTTGTATATGGAAGCAATGCATCACCGAGCATTAGAAACCAGCCCCTGGAAGGCGATATCACAGTATTATTTACGAGGTCCTTTGAGCGCCTCTTATCCACTCAGCCAGTGTTGTTGTACCGTCTCACATACTCTCTGCAGGTTACTTTATCACAGAGCAACCGAGCCAAAAATTCCATCATACTCAGAGTATGGCCAAAATTATGTAACACCCAACTGCACGTGGACATAGTTGGCTCGGTTTTCCATTGAATTCCATTCGCTCTCCACCCACGCCTTAGCAGCGGGACCATGATCATACAAAGCGGCTCGCGATGGCCAACACCTTGGAATACTGCCTCTCGCTGCTTCGCAGCGACGTTGGGATGGGCACGCGGATGCGCGTGCCCGTGGGAGAGCCATTGTCCTCCAGCAGCACCACGTTGTTGGAGTCGAAGCGAGGATTCATCACCCCCGAGCTCATCTTGTGGCCCACGATGAGGGCCTTCTTCTTTTCACCCCTGTGGCAGCAGCAGCAGAGATCGCAAAGCATCACGAGGTCAGCACACGCTCACTACTGTGAGCCATCTAACGATTCATCCCTCACCGCCTCCTATGATCTATAAATTGTCGTAATTCCAGGCAACAATTTTATTTTAGAATCGATTTTTTTTTTCATCTTTGCTGCAGTCTCCACCTGGGTACAGATGGGTCGCATGGTGAGAAGACACATACCTCTTATGCTGGGTAATGGTGAACCCCTGAATCACTTCGTCACCCCTGCTAGCAGAAGGTCTTCCACTAGAAGGCGCTCGAGAGCCCTTCCAGAGAGTATTTGCGCTACTCTCTCCCACACTGGCCAGGCATCTCCAAATATGTCAGGAGTCCCCAGCCTTGAATCTAGCACACGCACGAGACCCGCCGACAGGATGTTCCCCTGAGCTCACCTGATGGCGAGGAGGACCATGTCTCCAACCTTGCCCACACTGTTCTTGGTGTAGACGTGGATGACGCGTGGCGGGCGGTGGTAGGGCTTGGTGGCCATGGGGCTGTTGTCTACGACGCGCACACGAGTCATCTTCTGGATGGCTGCGCTAGCGGGCGACACACTGTGGAGACAGAGTTTCACGCTTGGATCGTCTCACATGCAGCAGTCGGATGGTGCCGTGGACAAAGCTGTGATTAGAGCGTGTATCTCACGAGTGGTAATTGGCGAGTTTAAAGCTTGCTTGGAAGTTGACAATATTTTATTGCTGGACAAAACATCTGTGAAATTACAAATAAGACGATTAAAGTTGTAGATAAACAGGCATTATGCCTTTACATGACTTTTTAGCTAAATCGATTTCTGGAGTACTTGACAGCATGGTGATTGATTATGTCATTGTTTTCTTCATGGAGTAATGTTTAGTGGAACATAGAGCCCTCTGCATTTTCAATATTGTAAGTCGCAACAATTAGACGGCTTGTGATAAGCTTATGTTGAATGAACTGCAGTTTAAGTGATCTTTATTGACACCAGCACGGCGAAGCACAAAAACAATAGAAAGTGGGAAATCGAATTATAAACTGATATCTCGATGATAAATAAATGAACCTTATGGCGGGACCCCAGGGTCCAGAAATAAACGGAAGTCAAAATCGTAATTAATTCATTTATTTTTGGCGACTCCGTCCCACCGCGCACATCAACGCCGTGACCCACCTGGCGCGGATCATTCTGTTGTCATGTCGTGCAAGCGCAACGAGGACGAATGCGCAGAAGAAACAAAACTTTTAAACTTTGATTAGCGCATCGTGTAGAGCTCGTCGAGAGGAATAGATCGCCGTATCGTTCGCCTTCACCAGACATAAAATGACGTCGCAACGCAGTTTATTCGAGAGCCGGGGCCTTATGGGACCCTGGGGTCCCTCCATAAGGTTCATATCGTGAATATATGAGCCAAGAATGTCTGTGTCCCGCGCGTGACGTCACTCCACGTCGGCCAGCCCTCTTATTAATACTTATGAACAGGTGACGTCCTCCACATGGACCCCGCCCACCATTAATAATTATCATGAGCGGGTGACGTCACTCCACATCGAACAGCCCCCCACATTAATAATCATGAAGAGGTGACGTCTTTCAAATGAACACCCCCTCTAATTAAAAATTAAATAGCGGGTGACGTCACTGGACATGGGGGGGCGAGGCGCCTCCTCCCCCCTCCTCGGTGTCAACTTACAACCCTCAATACAAAGGCAGAACCCTCACGTCACGCGATCTCCGTCACGCTGTTGAGACATCGAAGTAAAAAGGACGTCGTGATGCTCAACGGATCATAACCTTTAAATGAAATAGGTCTGTGTCACACGAATGGATGCAATGAATATCACATCGTGGTCTGCTTTCCTCTTGCAAGTTTCAGATTTACTGAAATACAACCGTCCTTGGACGGGTAAAAGTCTAGTAGTGAATATTGATCTTGAATCACGGCAACCCTCGTGTATGCAGAGCAGTGCTCTACTGACCTGAACCGCCTGCAGAAGACATCGCCGAGAGAGGATAGTGGTGCAATAAGAGTGCGGAGGGTCCCTGCACCCACCACACACGCACATGTGTTAACACAAACCACAAACTCAATAAGGCAACACGCCCAAGAAGACGGAGTGACAAGTTCAGCGCGCGTGCAGCGGGTTCATCATGGATTGGTGCATCGCAGGAGTGTGACAACAGGCGACAGCTTGGGGAGACCTTGATGGTGGCTAGGGGACGTTAACTACCTCACCTAGTATACAGGCGGACGTGGGTTCTATCCAGAAACTGACTCCTGCATACTTGGAGTTTGCGTGTCTCTCTCCCAGTGGTCGCGTGAATTTTTCTCCAGGTCCTTTTTCCCTCTATATTTAGAAACCTGCATTTAGAGTATTTGGCTGCCATAAATGTCCACGTGATAAGCCACTTCGTTGAGCTGTCATTTGTGGCCAGGTCGCTTCTGAAAAAGAGCCACATAGCTCAGTCGGCCTTACCTGGTAAAATAAAACAGTTTGATAGCTAAATACAGCAATGGGTATACAAATACTGATGCATGACTGAACATTATGAATTTGGGATTTCACGTTACCACATTAGTGGTGCACGATTGTGGATGATTTCAAATGTGTTTTTAAAGCGCACTTTACAAGAGACTAATCACCCATCATATGCACAAACTACTCGTGTTATGCCTTGCGTTTTATCAATCGTGAAATGTTAAATAGTTTTGCCTTGGCAGAATTAAACGCTAAGATTTACCTACTGTATTAAAGAGTATCAAGATATGATAGAACATTGTAGTTTGTCATAACTTGTGATTATAAACCAGAGCTTAATTTCAGCCCGGGTCGGTGACCCGGACAATATTTGTGCACCCGGCACACCACATCCAGTATACACATCCCTGTCGCCGACTCGTTACATGGCTACACCCTTCGAATCGCGACACAGTGAGCAACTAAGCCTCAATTAACTCTGCACTTGACTTACTGCGCTATTAACGTCACATTTAATTCGGGTTTCCATGGCAACCCGCGTGTCCTTGACAAGAGGCCTAGGCCTGAAGTAGAAGCCTGTGTCACTCGCGCACTCTTAACCTCTGTAGCCCGGAGCTCACTGTAACACGCTCAAAACCGGACAATGCTCACTCGCTTAGCTAAATACGCAACACTCCGTCGTAAGCCCTACAACTGGTAATTATTTGTAGCTTAATTGCGCAATTAGCGTGCAAAGAACCGGTCACTTACACATGTCTCGCCTAGGCCACACGCGTGCGCGCGCCTTTGCAATTTGCAGCGCGATTAAGTCGCAGAACCGCCGCGCGATTGGTTGGAGACGGTCAGCGTCACGTGGCGAGCGCACCGACCAATCCGCGTTCAGCGTTTCGCGCTTATCTGTACTACGCTTTAAAGAGAGGGTGGGGGTGGCGAAGAGATCCCCGACACTCGAGGGCGATGATGTAATGGACAATCGCCCCTAGATTTCGTACAACTGATTGGCGTCCCCGATTCGCAGCTCGGGAGCGATCCGATTGGACGATCGCGCGCCTCGGTGTTTATCGGATGTGGGATATGTAGTGCCCTCTCACACCCATTCAGTGCATGGCAGACGTGAGTGTGACATTCATGGCATTACGGGTGAGTCTTCTACCCCACCGTTATTC
The DNA here is from genome assembly GCA_014621495.2 of Entosphenus tridentatus. Taxonomy (NCBI): domain Eukaryota; kingdom Metazoa; phylum Chordata; class Hyperoartia; order Petromyzontiformes; family Petromyzontidae; genus Entosphenus; species Entosphenus tridentatus. The sequence goes on along the minus strand of CM025629.2, from coordinate 510,962 downwards.
GTTATTTATGGCTTATTATTTCGTGGTTATTGATTGCAAAATGTCGAGCGTATCTTATGAAAAATGTGCTGTCATTTTTTGTGTGATATAAAAAAGAGAATAATTTAAACGTGGCCTGCCCTGACGCCCAATGTTGATTATTTGAGATGGCGTGGTGGATTGCCATTATCCAGCACTGTACGCATTGGGTGTCCCAGTTTGTGCGTGTCTTTTTAGATCAGTTTATGGTTTAACGTTTCATTACGTGATTAAAATAATACGAATCTGAGTGTTTTGCCTCATATAAGGTGCCGTGTGCGTGTGTTTGAGTGGGAGGTGTTTTTGATTCGCTGATATTTTAGTACAGTTGTAAACATATTGTTTAAGGCTTAACCGTTAATCGCATGAAACATAACGGTAAAAAAACTGTTTACGGTTTTGTGCACGTAAAAATATATTTAATGATACGTCACGATTGTAGATCTTTGGCTAAGAAACGACAGGAGCGACCACGTTGGTGTAATTAATGGGTTAGCACCCTGGACTTGCAATGCAGAGAACGCCGCTTCGATTCCATCTCCCGGCGGCACGGCAGCTGCACGATTGGGGCGAGCTCCCTCAGTATCCCACCGCTTTTGTCCGCCCTACAGCACGAATGGGTTCGCCGTTGTCAGCGGTTGTGTGGTGGGGCAAAGTGTGGGTACGCACACCGCTTCCCACACACCAGAGAGCCCTCTCGTGGAGGCCCTCTCTCCAACAGTGGCGTGAGCAGGCGAGCAATTTCTCTTGAACTGAGTAACTTGGGCCAATCTGGCATGCGGTGGCTCAGGCCACCGTGACATTTGTACGTTCGTGCGTGCTAATGGGAACGCTTACCGAGTTCTGCCTTTCAGCATCTGCAATCGAATCTGAAAATGATTACCCGATATTCCCATGTGTCGTTTAATAACCCAAATATTTTGCAATTGCCCTTGCTTTTGTATGCCTTGTGCCATTAACAATGACAGTGCAGCAATTAAATTTGCGAAATTACATGGTATTATTTTTAATATATGAAGAAACATAATAATTAATCACCATGTAACACAATTTTTGTTCCTGGATAGTAAGTGTTATATCGTAATTGCTTATGCCTAAAAAGTATATAAAATGGCTATTATTCCCCACAAACTTTGCTTATGTGACCAGGACAGTGTTATTTTGAAATTAACGTATTTTCAATGAGAAAACTGGCGAATTTTTTTCCTTTCGTTCACATAAAGTAAGAAAAAAAACTTATGAATCAAAATTTACATGTATTTATACTCCAAAAGATTTAGAAGTGAGTAGTTTTTTGACATTTACGATTATACTGTAAATCATTTTCACGAATCAGCCCCCAAATGTAGTCTCCCATCATGTTCTCATCAGACTGTGCTTGGTAGCGGCGTTCAAGGTCCAGTATATTCTGGTGGAAGCGCTCGCCTTGCTTCTCCGAGTACGCTCCCATGTTCTCCTTGAATTTATTAAGATGAGCATCAAGGATATGGACTTTGAGGGACATCCTACAGCCCATTGTGCCGTAGTTCTTCACCAGTCTCAACCAGCTCCACGTAGTTTTCGACCTTGTGATTGCCCAGGAAGCTACAAACCACTGCGAGAAAGCTGTTCCAAGCCGCTTTCTCCTTACTAGTGAGCTTCTTGGGGAATTCATTGCACTCCAGGATCTTCTTTATCTGTGGTCCGACGAAGACACCGGCTTTGACCTTTGCCTCAGACAGCTTACAGAATGATATTTGCTGGTTTATCCAGGATGTTTCTGTTGCGCGTCGCTTTAAGATGTTCTGTGTTCATATTTTGTTTGTTGCGGTTGCACCCGACTCAAGAGCCGCATGGCTCACAGGGCTATATCTAATAAATGAAACTTGAAAGGAAGAAGTCTTGAAGGTACTTGAAGGCTGCCGACTTCTTATCTACAGCTCTGAAAAATAGTTTAATAAGGCCGAATTTGATGTGCAGTGGTGGCATCAGCAACTTCCGGGGGTCCACCAGTGGCTCCCACTTGACATTGTTCCTCCCCACAGAGAACTCGGTTCACTGTGGCCAGTCCCGCCTGTGGTAGTGCGCCTTGGTGTCCCTGCTGTTCCAAAGGCAAAGATAGCAGGGAAACTTGGTAAAACCGCCTTGGAGACTCATCAGGAATGCCACCATTTTGAAGTTCCCAATGACCTTCCAGCCATACTCATCATACTTCAAGGCGTCCAGCAAGGTCTTGATGGTGGTGTAATCCTCTTTGAGGTGCACCGAGTGAGCCAGGGGAAGAGACGGGTAATTGTTACCATTATGGAGCAGCACGGCTTTGAGGCTCCTGGATGAGCTGTCAATGAAGAGGCACCACTCATTCTGGTTACAAGCGATTACAATTGCCTCGAACAGACTGGTCACATTGTGGCAGAAGCAGAGCCCATCTTGACGGGTGAAGAAGCTGCAAAAAGGTTGGGGACGCTTCCTCTGATCTGCGACTTGCACACTTTCATCCAACAAGTTCCACTGCTTGAGCCGAGACGTCAAAAGTTTGGCATTTGACTTGGTGAGACCAAGACCTCTGATCAAGTCGTTGAGGTCTTTTTGGTTGGGGTAGTATGGGTTTCTCTCCTCAGCTCCACCTCTGAAATTGTCATCTGGATCTACGTCTTCCTCACTCTCTGAGTTGCTGCTCTCTTCTAAAGGCGGCTGCTCTCTCTCCGGAGTAGTGGGTACGTGGAGCTCATGGCAGTGTGGCACCGGGGCGATGGATGAAGGAAGGTCTGGATACGTGATAGCAGGTGCATTCTTGCCAGTCCGACGTTTGAAAGGGTCCACCATGCAGAAGTAGCAGTTGCTTGAGTGGTCAGTGGGTTCCCACCAAATTCTTGGGATAGCAAACTTCATGGCTCTCTTTTCCCCTCTCTACCATCCTACAAAAATAGATGTATTTCACCCATGACTAATGTGTAAGCGAGTCTCGCAACATTTTTTTCAATAATATTGAAAATTGTAAAACATTTTAACATTTTAAACTTTAACAATTTTTACAATTTTAACAAATTTTATAACATAAAATTCCAATCAACAATTTTACCTTCCAGAGTTTTTTTTGCATTGCTCGCAGGTGAAATGAGGTGCCCAGGTTTTGTGTTGATCCCCGACAGGCATGTCGAGATATGCCTTGTAGGCCTCACACATCTTAGCAGATGCTTCCACAGAGTACATTTTCGCTCTTGTCTTGATAAATTGGCTGCAGACACAGCAAAATGTGTCTGCCAGATGCTTGCAGCCTCTTGAAGCCATCTCAGAAAATTGCAGATATGTATCCACTTAGGAAGCTGGAAATAAACTGAACTGGTGGGCTTAAGGCCCCTGTATTTATATTACTATTTATATTACTGGAAAGTTCTAGAATGTTCTAGAAGTCACTCCAAGTTTACTCAGCACTGAATATATCTGGAATGTTCTGTAAAATGGGTAAATTTCTAAATATTACTGTCCTGGTCACAAAAGCAAAGTTTGTGGGGAATAATAGCAATTTTCTGTACTTTTGAGGCATAAGCAATTAGGAAATAACACTTACTACCCAGGAACAAAAAATAATTGTGTTACACAGTGTTATCTCACAGATCAGATCCATGGCACGAGACTGTATAATCACGCCACCCAGTGTTAAAGAAATAGATTTCTCAAGTAAAACATCAAGTGCAGTGTTATTTACAGTTGAATATTTTTGTTATGAAATAAATAAGTCATTGTGATTTCCTGGTCAAATGAACATTTAGGTGGTGTTCATCTTGTATTTACAGCCTTGATCCAAAAGGTGTAAATTCCTCTTACCCATGACAGGGGCAGGTCTATCCTTAGGACAACCTCAGTTGACTTCCCCACAAAGCGGTATGGATTTTATTGACCCCCGGGGGATGATGGGTTGAGTCAACCCCCTCGCAATATTTTAACCGGAACCTTCCGATTGTGAGCCATACACGTTTGTGCTAAGATACGTAATTTCACCAAATGCTCGTTTATATTTTATTTCTTATGTATTTACCATTTTTTTGTGAAAAGTATGGAATGCATTAAACAAGCAGTCATTAGGCAATGACAGATGCTATCAACGATGCAATTATATTTTCATCCATATTTCTTACATTTGAACACTTAGCATTTCGTGGCCAATATTATCCATAATATGTTTTTTTGGGGTTAGAAAGCATAAATATAAATGTGTCGTTTAACCCGCCACCACCAGACATAGCCAATTAGCAAGGTGTTGTCACGTAAACAAAGCATGATTTTTCGTTACGAGTCCAGCACACTCCAACACACAAGCGGTGTGCTGTACTAGTAACGAATTGGCATGTTTTGTTTAGGTGACAAACCGTACTAATTGGCTGTGTCGGGTGCTGGCGGGTTTAACGACACGTTTATATTTACGTGATCTAACACAAAAATACCTCTTATGTATTCCTTACATTGTTCTGGATATGCCACGTGTTTCATCACTTTGTGGTTTAAATCTTTCATGAAAGATTTGGCCAACAAAGGTTAAATTATTCAGCAGGTTTGGACAGAAGGATTTGGCATGCGCTCGCTCGCTTTTTAATGAGCTTATAATGCCTTGGCGAAAAAACCACACAACTGGGCGTTATTGCTGTTTGTACTGTACAGTATGCCGTAATCTTTGCATATTAACAGGTAGCAGGTGAAATGTATGCTCA
>CM025629.2:483756-501256 GCA_014621495.2 Entosphenus tridentatus | reverse complement strand
GGAGGGAGCGTGGCGTCAGCGTGACGCACGAAGCAGCCTCAACGCTGTGGGGTGCAGGTGACGTCATGGCGCCCTTGGCCGTGCCAGCCAGGCAGACAGGAATCCAGGCAGGAATCGAGGCAGGAAACACTTTTTTTTTATATATAGTATGATGCATTAAGGACGCAGTGAATGAAATATAATTAGAAACTAGGCTTAATGAATTTATTCCAATCATAGGCGACTTTAACCGGAACACGACTGTGGGCGCAGGCATGAAGCACAGCACGTGATGCCACTACAAAGCGCCCTTCTTGGATATTGGGAAGTTGCTCTATTATCACAAATACAAATATGGCAGGTCTTTTTGTATTCTCATGAATCGATTTACCTGTTAGTGTGCATTGTGTCCAAATGAGAGATGGCATATATCAGTTGTAACCTGGGCAATGGAAGAAGTGGACAAAACGTCTGCCACGTCATGTTTCGTGATGCCTGCAAGCATCTCATCTGATGCCCACAATGCCAGCAAGTGTCATTCATCTATCATTTTGATCCTGTATGAGCTATTAATATATAATATATCAATATAACGTTTAATAACTGAGGAAAGTCAGAGTAACTTTTCGAGCATGGGATGATTCTCATATTCTGTTTAACATTCAGAGGCAGTGGTGTAATTTTAATTCTCCTCAGATGGGCATGAGTATTTATAGTATTTATAGGCTGCCCTCTGCTGACTTCCCACAAAGTGGCACCCATTGACTGTGGAGATGAAGGGCTGAGTCAGCCCCTGACTGGGATTGGAACTGAGAACCTTGCAATGCTGAATGATTTGCTCGAACCACTGCAACACCGCTTCCCCCAATATCGAAGTACTGCAACAGCATACAAATACCCACCACTACACACCAATACCACTCCATACCAATACAAATACCCACCAATACACACCAATACCACTCCATACCAATACACTCCAACACGAATACACTCCAACACAAATACACTCCAACACAAATACACACAAACACCAATACACAAATACCAATACCACTACACACCAATACCACTTCACACCAATTCCAATCCATATCAATACACACCAATATCGATGCACATCAATACCAAAACACATCAATAACAATACACACCAATACTAATACAATATAAATTTGCAATCTCTAACTGGGTAGTAGGCACCTAATGCTTCACTCCCATAGCAATTTGATGAATTGTCTCAATTCAGGTGAACGATTTGATTCAATAATTGATTATTATGATTAATTATCTCATATTTACCATCTCTTCTGTATTGTGTCCGATGTTGTTACTAGTTTGTACAAGGTTTGTTTTGCTTAATTAACCCAAGTGTAACATTATGACATGGTTTGCAAATGTTATCTATGAATCATGCGAATGAGTCGATACACGTATCGTTAGCATGACTATCGGTTGAATTCTGAAATAATGCTTCCTTACATGCTGGTGGGTGGCGTTGTGGCAGAGCTGAGCCTGTTAACATGTGTGTAGAGCCATGTGATGCCGATATGTGTGCGGACACATGGGCACTGGATAACAGACCCACGACGAGTCAGGAGCAACTAATAATAAAACGAGCATGCTTGTGAAAATCTTACAGGGAATCCACAAACCGAGATAATTCACCCACAGATAATCGACCGGTAACTGTACTTACACGCAAACTCTCCTTGTCGTGCAGGCATAATTGCAGGGTCAGGGGTGAGTGAAGACTCCCCCCCTAAGGCTCGCTTGTGGCGGGGCCTCCAGAGTAGCAGCAGCAGCAGCAGCGACGGCGGCGGCAGCGGCAACAGCGCCCCAGAGCACAATGGGGAGTACTCCGGGCACCATCGATACGACCGAGCCCACCGTGCCAGCACCCGTGGACACGCACACGTGCTACGGGGCGCGTCCCCACAGCTCGGTGCTGCAGGGCAGCCCCATGGGGGGCATCCCCACCGTCTTCTTAGCCAACCTGGTCGTCGCTCTGGTGAGTCGAGACGAGCTGCAGGCAGTCTTCTTCTTCGTACTGCTGATGTTTATGTAGGTTATCGGCCGTGTGATTTTACGTTGAGGTGGTTGAGCCAGATGATTGCGTCAGGAGTAGCGGAGTGGTGTATTGCCGTGATGATGCCTAATTTGTATTTTTTAATCGGGCATTGAGTTATGACACGAGGTGCAGTGCTAATGCTGTTTAGGTGGTTCAGGGAATTCTTAACTGCTGTGTCGGAGCACTCAGCCACTGTGACCGAGACACTGTCGTAAATTCCCGGTTTCTGCCAGACAAGCGCGTAACATTGCTCTATTCTGTACCATCTCTGTATTCAAGCATGTGTCGGACAGCCCCACACGTGTCGACAAGGAAAGGGCTCTGATTTTTAGTCTCAGCTTTTCAGCGAAATCGATTTCAAAATATATATTCTGCTACTTCTACCACGTGCACTGGTGAATAGCGTGACTGCTTGTAGATGAATGGCTGCCTTGTCCCTGCGTGCCCCCTGCCACAGACCCTCGTGCTGGTGTTTTCCTACCTGCGCAAAGCAGCTTGGAACTACGGGCGGCTTGCGCTGGTGTCGGAGAGAGATAGGTGCCCCCTTTGAACACACGCACACACACAGTTGGATAAATAAAGTGTTTTTTACACGATTGTTAGGTATATATTTTTGTTATCGTATAAGTTAGCCAGATCTTAGAGTCGCTTCCGAGTGAGAGTTTCCCGAAAAATATTGCGAGGAAAAAATGAAGTCGGCGTTTGTTATCAAAATCTTAATTACTAAGTGTTTATATAAATGTAGAATTAAACGTTCCCATTTCTTGCAGCATTGCAGGCTGTAATGTTTTCGGTGATGTATTTCTGCTCGACCCAATATCTGACAAGTTCAAACCCAAGTGATGTGGCTCTTGGTGTTAGTGAGCAGCAGCTAACTCCGGCACAGCGCGCAAGGGAGCAATGAGGCCAGCTTCACACCGCGACACTTTCAACATCCTCTTTGCCGATGTCTGGACATTACCATCGGCTACTCGGTTAATTCTGAATTGTCCTCGGTGAGGCCCAGAACAGGCCCAATATTATCCAGTCCCAAGATTTGCTGAGACTATGAGTGGGATTGTTATGCAGTGTCCTACCTGCTGCAGCACCGCACCCCACACACGTTCACCCACGTGTCCAAATCGCTTCTCGCGTTGGTGTCTCGATGACCAACGCCGCTGCGGCGCATCTCCCGTGTCTCCCCGTGCAGCCTGGCGTCCCTCTTCTACAGCGAGACAGACCGAGAGGGCTCCATGTCAGAGGCCAGCTTTTATGAAGAAGAGGGCCACTATAAGGTGCCTTTTTCTTCACTGCATGGACCCTTGGATCACAACAACTTAGAGCAAATGATAACACTCCACTTTCATTGAGGGAACTGTGCAGGACAGCCTCAGAAGACTGGGATTCACAACAACACAAACTGGATGGAGTTAAACCACAAAACAGTTGATCTGTGAGGCTGATGATTGAGCAGTGGTAGAGGGAGATCGCACCGTACGTAGCCAATCGTGCCAATTGGAGGTGCAGGGAAGGACAAAAAACTCGACACAAGTTTAAACTCGTCTCGTTGTTGTGATGTTACTCAAGTGCCATCATGACATGTCCTTGACTCTAACTGTTTTCCATCACAACCCTTCAAACTTGATCAGCCTAGGTTCATATCTACAAGATTTGCTCATGGGGATGCTTGTGCTTTAGTGCACCAGCAGCATCCACTACCAGCACTACCATCACCACCAACACGACCACCAGACCTACCACAAACACCACCACCAGCAACACAATCAGCACCACCACGATTACCACCACCAAGGTCACCACCATTACCAGCACCGCCACCACCACCAGCGCTACCACCAGCACCACCACCACCAGCACCACCACCAGCGCTACCAGCAGCACCACTGCCGCCACGTGCCTCACTGTCACACACAATATCACTCCACCTCGAGTCGCTTGTTTATCTAACGTGTGTGTGCCTGCGTCTCACCTACAGGGCATTTTCTCTTGGATAAGAGGCAGCTTCAGGGTCAGGTGAGAGATGCAGACTTGACACGGAGAGACTGACATTGACACACGTGTCCATTTGTACTTTGTTAGTGTATTACATAATATTGCCTATGTGTATACATATGTCTATAAAGGCATATAAATGATAATCATTGCTGTCCTTTTACTGACTTTTAATCCATTTGTAATTGGTTGAGCATTCATGTGCAACTTAGTCTATGCCTCGTGTTTATGTATGCGGGTCTATCATTTATTTGTGGCTTTGTAGCTCTTATACATTGTGTGTGGCAGGGCTTCTGAATGTGTATGCTTTTGTTTGTATGCATCTGTTGATTAGAGGAGTGACAGAGAGAGTTATGAATCAGGCGGCTAGAGTTCGATAGCGTCAATGTGAATTGACATCAAACCATATGGCTTCATCTGCCCTCGATCAACTCGGTCTTAACTGAGTAGCTTTGGTGCTGGCCACACCACTCATTCCTACACTGTCCCTGCTTTAATAGGTGCTCTCTAACAGAGTGATGTTTTTGTACATATATATGGAGCTATAATTGGGCAACCTAGGTTTATTTCCTGGTCTTCTGTGGCCGACATTGAGGACCAATGGGATATTGACAACAGCATCAGCACTGGGGTGATAAATTACTGGGTGGTGCAAAGGCCAGTATTGAGCTGTGTATCCTTAACATGTACACACGATCAGCACTTGACGGGACAGTTTATCCCTGTCAAATGGATGGGGAGACGGAGAAATGTAAGTTTTGTGTGCTGGTGTCTAGGGATCTCTGAGTTGGCGCATGTGTTCAGCCAGAGGGCGGTGATGCAGTGGTTCGTGTACTTTGCTACGAATCTAGCGAACCAAGTTCATTTCCCAGCCACATCGAACATCGGCGGCAAATGTCGTATCACCGCCTCGTGCATCGTGCCTGCCTTAACAGTGTGCACTCACACAACTTGCCCAACATAATCTGTAAAGGCGACACAAGGCAGTTCTTTGTCTTTATCTTTGTCCAGCCAGGAGGACTTCCATGCTCGGTGCGGCGTGGACGCTGTTTACTACCTCTCCTTCCAGCGCTACGCCATCGGCCTGCTCTGCATCATCACCGTGCTCTCGATGGGTGTCATCCTGCCCATCAACATCTCTGGAGATATGATGGGTGCGCGAATGTCCAGAGACAAACAGTCATCCCAAGGGATTGTTCGATATCGCCAACACATTGTCAACACCGAGCTTCCCCTATGACCAAGTCACCCTGAATACTAAACTATTTTATTATTTTGCAGCCAAATACCCTAAACGCATATTTCTAAATGTGGAGGGGAAAACCGGAGGAATCGGAGAAAATTCCACACAACCAAGGGGAGAACATGCAAACTCCAAATATACAGCAGGCGTCAGGGTCGGGATCGGACTGATGAACTCCCACATACCAGGCGAGGTAGTTAACATCTCGCCACCGTATGCCCGCTCTCGTCAGATCTCGGAATCTAAGCAATGTTGGGCCTAAGTAGTGCTTAGATAGGGGACCACCATGCACAAACGGCTTGTCATAGGTGGCTGTGGGGCCATGCTAAGTAGTCGGCAGCAGAGGGCAATGCAACGCAATTCACTTTTGCTATGTCTATCTGTCTAGCCGCGTCTCTGTTTCCCTCCTTCACCAACCCGGGACTGACCAGTGTGGTGAAGTATGGTCACAATAATCCACACGACCTGCACAGGCATGAGAGAGGCCCTCATCCAGAAGTGGCTTATACATGAATCTACGTTTGGCTGTATTTCTTTGTTTGGGGGAGAGAGAGGATGATGATGGGTGAATAAGGTATATTTTGTACATTTGTAAACGTTGATAATGTGTATCAATCACAATGCCTGATTCCTAATTATAGCCTGTGCGCCAGCCTAAACGTGACGAATGTGAGTGTAAAGTAGATCAATGGGTAATAACACAGCACTTTACATTTCAGGTGGTGACGTTTACAACTTTGGCCGTACAACGATCGTCAACATATCTCCATCGTAAGTACCCCAGTCTACGTGTTTTAGGTTCATTTCACACATCCTGCAGACGTAAAATTATCGTTCGCGGAATGGCGGTGAGATTTAGCAGACACAATGGGCCTGTGGGTCAATGGACGCCTTGGCAGATTGGAGGCTCGTTAATGGCCGATCGGTAGGAATTACGTACAATCACGTCCACGCATTTAACGATTGTTCTGCTTGTGATGGTAATTTCAGTAATGTGGGTTCACTATGCAACATCAGAGGCTCATGCAGCCACTTGTCCTAAAACCATGGTTTAGTGATGCTGTAATAAGTATGCATTTAACAATTCACAAATCCCCCTTCCAGGGATTTTATGAATAATTTAAATTTGGGGATTGATTTTGATTCAAGAGTCAATTCCTGTTTGAAGTTGCGATTCGTTTAGAATCTGGAGTGGCTGATGTGGTTTCCATGAAGCAATCCCACGCAACATATATGAATGGAAAACTGTCGATTCTTGCATGCATGACTTATTGCATAGTGATCATGAGAGTGCATTTTTGTGTTCCAGTCGATGCTATTTGGCAGAATGCGAATACAAAACAACAGCTGGTCTTTAGTCGAATTCTAGAGCAAGTCGAAAATGTGGTGCATTAAGTGTTACACACCTAGTAAGATGTAATGTAATTAAGTAGAGCACTACACTTATATTATAATACAGTTCCTTAAAACCCCATATAATGCATATCACTGCCTTCATCTAGCAGTGGAAAGATCATGGCTGATAACGATGATTGTTACTCAATAAAAATGTAAATGTTTTGACTGACATAAGTTGCAATTCTCCAAAGCCAAGTGGGAGACTTTTCACATGTATTTGGTTGGATCGATATGTGTGTGGTGCTTACTTCTGGCGCTTGCTCCTCCAGTCTATACGACTAAATGGACATGTCTATATATGTGCGTTTGTGTTTGTTTCGTGGGGAGCGGTAGTGGTTAGCGCACTGCACCATGAACCTGGTGACATGCGTTCGATTCCTGCTCATGACCAACACCCGTGGTGATTATCTGAATCGGTCCTGGGCCTCTCCTCGGTCGAATGCGTCTCAAACGAGTACCTGGTGCGATGTGTAAACATCACCACGACGGAGTCAGAGTCGGCGAGGCGAGGCACTGGCCACCCACCCCCTCGTGCGCTGTGCCGGCCTTACAGGTGTTCCCTAACAGCATCTTCCCCAACAGTCTCTTAAGGTTATATGGGGGATCTTTGTATGTGTGCATTTCACAGAAACAATATCCTGTGGGTTCACACCACATTCACAGTCCTCTACTTCTTCATCACCGTGGTTTGGATGCAGAGGCATCGACGGCTCGTTGACCACAAGCACGAAAACATGGTGAGGCTCCACAGCCCAAAGATGGGCACATTGAGCCTCGACACTGCCTCATTCCATTAAGACAAGAGGACCACAATGCACTTCTTCAGGAAATGCTAGTGGTTTTTGCACAATTTTGTGTGTTGTTTAAAACTTTATCAAGCAGTGGATTATATTATTAATTTATAGCGGTTTTCAAAGCTGCAGTTGAGTGTTTTTTAAATCGCTCCACCCTGCTCTTGCTTGCCTCTTTGTTTGACCATTTTGATCCTGTTCCACTTTCCTCTAATTGGTGAACAAATTACAAATCCATGTAAATTCATTTGTATATTAAACAATCGTGAAGGTATATAGCAGTGTTCTTCTCTAATTTTTAGAGGTGGGTCTCTTTCGCCAATAATACATCACCTGTGTGAGGGCGCCACACATTTGAAACCATTGTTGGCTTTGACAGCAGCACGACGACGATGATGATGATGATGGGGGTGCTTTCACCCTTTGTGTATTGTCGGGGGCCGCACTGACTTAGAGTGACGCAATGAAGAACACTGCTCTACGGAGTTGTCGATGTGGAGGCAGTATTGTGTGGGATACGTGCAGGATGGAGGAGGGCAGGTTAGTGAGACTGGTAATTGAATGGTGCTCAGAGGTCAGTGACTAAGGGAAGACCTCATTCCAGTTTGTTGTGGGATGCTGTGACAGGGTTTTTTTTTAGGTCAGCTGTCAACTTTGTATGTGTGTATGTTGAATTTGTTTCGCCCCATACGTAGCCAACTGTGCTAATTGTAGGTGCGAGAGAAGGATGACTAAACACAGACAGCAGTTCTAAAGAAATGAGTTTCCAATCTAGATTAAAAGTGCATAGCTCCAGTGGCTTCCTAGTATCGGAAGGAAGCGTGTTCCCGATGGCTGCAGAAACTCATCTAAAAGCGCACAATGCAGTGACCGTCTTTGTTCGATGGTTAGCCAAAAGCCGCTGCGAGGTTCACCGGAGTTTGCATGATGGTTTTTGCTCCTTGACGAGATCAGCAAGGGATTGTGGTTCATTTGTGGCAAGCACTTTGTGTGTAAAACTTTGGAACGCTATTCGTGTCTATGAGAAGAAAATAAGGAATAGTGTGGTTTGGTAACAATCGACTAAATTGTCTGTGAACCTTGACATTATTTACGTAATGTATTGTTACTATTCCTGCCCTCTAGGAGATGAGAACCTTGTTCATCACTGGACTACCGAAAGAAATAACCAACTCGGCTATCGTGGCCGCACACTTCCAGTGAGTACGACCGTAGCGGGGAACTGCCCCTGTGCCTGAGCATCAGACGCTGGTTTGTGGCAGGGCTCTGTGTGGCCATGTGGCCTCGCAGCCACTGAGCCCACGACCAGCTGCCCAGAGGTAGGTGTTAAAGACACGGTTTGTTTCCCAAGTAGTTCATTGTGTGTTGCAGTAGGCACAAATATGTAATTTATATAGAGGGCGCCACGGTGGTGAGATGTTAACTACCTCGCTTTGTATACAGGAGGTTGTGGGTTCAATCCCAACCCTTATGCCTGTATATTTGGAGTTCATTCGCTGGGTCCTCTGGTTTTTCCCTCCTGATTTAGAAACGTGCGTTTAGATTATTTGGCTGCTATACATTTTGACATGATAAGCCACTTCGTTGAGCTATAATGTGTGTTCAGATTGCTTCTGAAAAAGAGCTACATAGCTCAGGGGGCCTTACCTGGTAACATAAAATAGTTTTTGTTTTTATAGAAGTTTAGTCATTGAAAATGTTTGAATAATAAAAAAAAGTAATTGACAGTCCGTTGTCTATCAACTGCTGGATGAAGGCCTTGACATACCCTGTTGGTCGTGGGGATTGTCTGGCCACACCTCACTGCGCTACGCTTGTCAGTGTACGTCGGTGCGGGGGTGGCCCAGGACTCATCCCAAGATCACTTTGAACTGATCATTTTTGTCTGCAAATAACACCTTTGGCAACTGACCACTTAACCTTTGCCCTTCTCTATATCGGCTAAAGCAAAAACGAGTGCATGAATACTTCATGGTCAATACCAGGACTTGAGAGAGACAGATGCGTGTGAGAAAGTGGCCACACCACTCTCGTGTGTGCCATACAAGCCTCAGTAAGTTGCTCGCTAACAGTACGAGGTGATGGCCGGCGGTCGAGACTAGCAGGGCATTGGCAGCCAACGGAGAGAACACCCCGAAGAGGCTATGGAGCGATCACGTCAGCTGAAATCGGCTGACGTGCAGGTGCGAGGCAGATCACGTAGCGAGACGGCATTGAGGAGGCCTTCGTCAGCGTCAATCATCACTCCAGCAGTGAGCATCGGTGGCGATACTGTACCGATGAGTCGAGCTTTGTGTCGCTCGTGCATCTCCGTCGGTTACATTTACTCAAATTTGTTTTGACGGTGAATTAAGACAAGAACCACAATGTACTTCTTCAGGAAATGCAAGTGGTGGATTGATAATGAATAGTGGTTGATGATTATGATGAAAATGGTCAACAGTCCACAAGGCTCAACAGGGAGCATGCGTGTCTCCCTCGTGCGTGTGTGTGTCTCTGTGGGTATGTGTGTCTCTGTGTGTGTGTCTGGTGTGTGTGTGTCTGTGGTGTGTGTGTCTGTGTGTGTGTGTTTCTGTGGTGTGTGTCTCTGTGTGTGTGTGCGTCTCTGTGGTGCGTGTGTGTGTCTGTGTGTGTGTGTGGCTCTGTGGTGTGTGTGTATCTGTGGTGTGTGTGTGTCTCTGGTGTGTGTGTGTCTCTGTGTGTGTGTGTGCCTCTGTGGTGTGTCTCTGTGGTGTGTCTCTGTGGTGTGTGTGTGTGTCTCTGTGGTGCGTGCGTGTGTTTCGCAGCGAGGCGTACCCGGGCTGCACCGTGACGGGGGTACAGTTCTGCTACGATGTTCAACGACTCATGAAGCTGGACACTAAAAAGTAAACATTGTGGTTTCTTATTCTTGGTTCTTTCGGTAAAGTCACGTAGAAGGGAAACAATAAAATAATAAAAATATTAAACAATAAAATTCTCACGACGTTTCGACTGCAACACAAGCAATCATCATCAGGTGTGAAAACCACAGCAAGAAAATGTTTAAAAAGTGGCGGTTTTTTCTTAACGTCAGTATCCACGGACAGCGACTTTGCAGTTGTTCAGATGGACGAGTCCATCGATTTTCGTAAAAGATGAGGGGGGAGAGGAAGAGAATGGAATGCGGTCTGACTGCAGGGATTCGTATTCTGAAATAATTTTTATTATTTTATTGTTTCCCTTCTACGTGACTTTACCGAAAGTACCAAGAATATGAATCCCTGCAGTCACGAAAGCAGCTTTAAATCGAAATTGTGGTCTCTGACATTTGTACATGGCGACTTGATATCTCCGTACAAATACGATTTGCTGCTGTCTATTAAACATTAAACAAAACCTGGCAATATATTAATTTGCGCATGCTTTGATATAAGAATAGATGAGATTTGTTTATTTCTGTTCGTAATAAAAAAAATGTCAAAAGTGTCGGTATACGTGAGTCGATGGGGTCACATACGACGAGAATATTCTCCAGTGAGCACAACACGAGCCTGCGTCACAGATCTCGCATTTGTGTTCAACAAAATCATAAATATATAGAACACAGCGAAGCAGAACAAGGAACAATAAGTCACTAATAAAGGGGAAGGGTGATTAGGGAGTTAAACATAAGGGGGAAGTTATTGCAGGAATGTCAGCCCCTCCTGCTCATTTAACTTTTTACAACTGCGGTTGAAAGCATTGATGATTTGGCTCTGTCCGTCCATCTATCCGTGAATGGAGGGGAACACTCGAACTCTCAATATGAACACAACTTGTAAGTATACTTTTCCTATCCTATTTAAGTTTTTAAAGGGTTTCCCAGAACTTGGAGGCAAACCAGAGCAAGGGGCCTTTCGCAGTAACGAAAGCAACTGCAGTGTGAGCGTATGTGTGGTCCATCGATGGGCATTTGAAAGTCCCATTCGGCCATTATGAAGGAAAGGTTTTCCCGTGATGTGGAGGCTGCTGCGTGGGTTGAGTGCAATCACACAGAGTGACGAGAGCCGGCGTGTGTGCCTGTGCCAGGCGGCGAGCCATGCAGGGCCGACTCTACTGCCTGTCCATGTCGAAGAAGGAGCGGGCACCCGTCATGGTGCGAGTCCGCGCCCAGGGCTGCCTCCGCCTGTGCGACATCTGCGGCATCTGTCGGAAGGTCGGCGTGTGTGTGTGCATTGTGTGTGTGCATTGTGTGCATTGTGTGTGTGCATTGTGTGTGTGTGTGTGCATTGTGTGTATTGTGTGCCTGTGTGTGCATTGTGTGTGTGCATTGTGTGCATTGTGTGTGTGTGTGCATTGTGTGTGTGCATTGTGTGCGTGTATGTATTGTGCGTGTGTGTTTGGGGAGCGGTGGTGCAGCGGTTAAAGCACCGCACTACAAACTCGGCGACCCGAGTTCGATTTATGCTCACGGCCAACACCAATGATGATTATCTGAACCGGTCATGGGCCTCCCCTGGGTCGATTCAACCTAAAATAAGTACCTTGTATGATGTGTAGCCATCAGCACTTGGGATACAAAGGTGGCAGGGAGTGGTGTTGTTCACGCATCCCCTTCATGTGCTGTGCCTGCCTTCACAGGTGCTCACTAACAGCACCTCCAACAACAGCTTGTTTAAAGGCTCTACCGGGGATCTTTGTGTTTGTCTTTTTCACATGCCTCTCTGCAACCTCAGTAGATGTTCAATAACAACAGCGGCACCCACCACCCCCCCCTTCCCCACCAGTCCGACTAACAAACCTCCTCCCCTGCCGTGGCGCGTCCCCGCTTGGCCCGGGGCCGCCCGCCGGCGCAGGTGGACGGCGTCCAGTACCACAGCGAGCGCGAGGAGGCGCTCACGGACGAGTGCGAGAACGAGAAGATGAGGGTGCTCACCAAGCCGCTGGGCATGGCCTTCGCCACCTTCCAGGATGCGAGCATGACCCAGGCGTGCGTCTTTTTGTCCAAGTTCTTCATGACCTCGCCGCGTCAGCTTGTCGGACCGATAGCGGCTTCAATGGCGCCGCTTGTTGCTGGCCTCTCGGCGTGTTGGGCGCCACTGGGCCCCGTGCTCAGCAACTGGGATAGACAAATAAAGCCGCCGGCTCGGTCGCCCAACTACCTCCTGTCCCGTGTATTTGAAACCAAGATCTCGGCCCGTACAGGGTGCTGAAAAATTCAGGAACGCAGAGATGTCGGGACGGCGCTGTTTGTGTTGTTGTGTGGAGGGATGTCCACAAAATTTAGCCTAGAAGAGGATCTTCCTCTGCGAGCATTTGAAATAAATCTTCTAAACCGACCGCTCCACAGACGTGAGACAACCAATGGCAAACATACGAGCTGAGTGCGCTAAGATCAAAGCGGACGTGTTGTGAAATGTTCAAGCATCCTGTGCGAAATGTCCCAAGTAAAATGATGCGCAATTTGAGCATCTGCTACGATTTACCGTACGGACGCACGATTCCTGATTTTCGCCGCACCCGGTATAATGCGAGTGCCGTGGTAATGATTTTCACGCCGCGCGCGGCCCCGTTCTTGGCAGCATCCTGCGCGAGTACGGATTGTGCCGCTGTCTGCGTCGACCCACGCGCTCCCGGGTGAGCGACTCTCTCCGCTCGTCTCGCTGGCATGTGAGCTACGCGCCCGCTCCGCAGACCATCTGCTGGTGAGACTCACAGACGCACAGACACGCACATGGACGGACGCATGCATGGGCACACACGCAGACACGCAGACACGTATTGGCACAAACAATCCAACTTAAACTATTTTTTATTGTGGAAATATATAGAAGCCAAATACTCTAAACGCATGTTTCTAAATGTGGAGGGAAAACCCGGACCTGGAGAAAAATCCACACAACCATGGGGACAACATGCAAACTCCAAACATACAGCAGGCGATAGGGTCGGGATCGAACCCACGACCTCCTGCATACCAGGCGAGGTAGTTAACATCTCGCCACCGTGGCACCCCAAGGATATACAGCAAATGCGTAGATGAACAGACATACATACAGACAGACAGATGGAAGGACACATTGACAGGCACCGCAAATCATCTGCTCGTGAGTCACATTCCATCGGACATACGCAAGAGCAGATGGACACATGCGCCAATGGACAGATGCACGTGCACACAGACCAACTGACAGACAGACACATGCACCAAGGGATGGACGGATAAACACGCACGAATGGCCATATGGACAGACACACAAATGGATGGATTTATGGATAAACACATCGACAACCGAACGGACGCACCAATAGACAGACGGATGGCCACACGAACGGACGGATAAGCACACAGACGAACGGAGCGACGTACGGACACAAAACTCTAAACCGGCACCCCGACCCGTGTGTGTGCGCGCGAGCGTGCAGGGATAACCTGTCGGTGCAGGGTTGGGTCTGGTGGCTGCGCTTCTTCCTCATCAACGTCCCCCTGTTCGTGCTCATCTTCTTCCTGACGACGCCCTCGATCATCATCAGCAGCATGGACAAGTGGAACGTCACGCGCTCTGTGGAGGACCTCAACGTGAGGACGTGGGGAGAGACTCTGCGCTCAGCCACAGTTGTTTTGTGATGTCCTGTGTGCGAGCCTGAATGCATGCACACAGATATATGTTCAGTCAACGCTCCATTATCCAGGGGTAATGGCGGAATGGGATGGCCCAGATAAAACAAAAGTATGTTATTGTGGCTATATGGTATATAGGTTCCCACTTGTATTTTATATGGCCGGCCTGATTGTATGTTTTGGTTTTCACAGTTTATCCAATTTTTACCCAATGAAATGTGATGTTCTAATGTTGTGGTTGGCCGGTCATTGGCAAGTTTTGACGGTACTTGATATTTCGTCCGCACAACCGGATGTATGCAGTTGTTTCTGTGTCTAGAGATGTTGATCGTATTAAAGGTGCTATATACATCCAAATTATTAATGCAAACATTGCAGTGAGGCTATAAAAGAGAAGGTGTTTACCGATGTAGAATGGGGGTGAATGCTCGGTGATGTGTCGAGTGGTTTTCTCCGTGAGATTCGCAACTCGCTTGTCTTTCAAACGGCTCCAATACCCCTTTAGGTAATCATCTCTTGTTTCGACTGCAGCATCTAAAATTCTGTTCTGACTTTCATTGTTGTCCCTTACACATTTCTTTCCCTTGACAAATGTTTATTCGTGTGTGTTGCCACTGCTCCTTGAGATACGCTCGGTGTGTAAGCGCCGCTCAATGGAAATCCTCCATTGCTGTTGATGTCTCGTTTCTCCGTTACAGAGCCCTCTCATCAGCCAGTTCTTCCCGTCCATTCTGCTGTGGATTTTCTCAGCCACACTCCCCTTCATCGTCTACCAGTCCACTACCTATGAAGCACACTGGACAAAGTACGCTCCATGTTATTGTTTATTGGCGTCGTAGAGCTGAGCTCTCCGATTATTTACATCATCAATTACTTCTACCGATTATCGGTTCGATCGTTCGACTAATCAGATTATACGAGAATAGTTGTAAAACCAATTGTACTGTTCCCACGTGTGCCACTGGACGGGAGGTGATGCGCCGGGCTTGATGATGTCATCGGCATCATCAGCTGTACCACACTGGGCGAAGCTTGTTGGGAGATTCACGCCTTCAGGGAGCACAATATGGGGGCTGCTACCAACTTTAAATGGGCGCGAGTATATGACCACCCAGAAATAGTTGTGAGCGATTTCTTTGTCGACTTAATGGGCTGATCGCCAAGGCTCTGAGCTGGATCTTAAGACACGCCTGTGGGCTGCGTGTGGAATCTCTCCGCACGCAGCTTCGGCGGCTGATGGCAAACCGCTGCCAATGCTGCGAGCCACCTTCGCTCTGTTTGAATTCGCAACATTTTGTCTTCCCGTCATTGAAGGGCTTTTCACTGATTGTACGTTCACGCGCCACTCACGTTTGCTTGCAGGTCAGCCACAAACCAGTGTCTGATGCACAAGACTTACACTTTCCTCATCTTCATGGTGCTCATTCTGCCGTCGCTGGGCCTGTCCAGGTACGCTCCTACAAATGTCTCGTTGGTGGATGTTTCTGTATTCTTCAAAGGGAAGCCTCACTGAGTGTCAAGACTCTGTCAACAACTGTATATTCTCTTATGAATTATAAGGAATATTTGTCTCAAAATGTATTTACCTTCTAGATTCATGTTAAACGTTATAATTTATTCAAAGATGCCCTCTTACAGTATTGCTCGTAATCCTGCACAGCAGCGCTTAATGAGCTCCATACAACATTTATCTTTTTGCTGACAGGGCCCCATCTTTTACAGGGAGTGCTCTTACCAGTAACATCAGCCAAACCAGTGGTATTTGTTTATCAACCCTAATGCTGCTGATGAAACCCAGAAGGTCAAAACCTCTGCAAAGTCTCCTTGCTTAAACAGATGCTATTGGGTTAGCAGAACAGAGATTGAGTGATTTATCTGCTCAGCACATGTGTAGTGTAATAGCGCCGGCTGGTGACCAGCAGCAGCAACTGCGGTGTACAAACAGCACACACACCGGTGAGCAGATACACGGCTGTGTGTGGGCGGGGCGGAGGAACTGGGGCAAGGGTCACAGAGGGCCCCATTAGGGAGCCCCTTGAACCTGCCAGTGGGTTCGAGAAGGGAGGATTTGGGATTGTATCGTCTCATCGTCGCTGTCGTCTCGTCGCCATCATCGTTGCAGTCTTCGCTCGACATTGCGCTGCTCGACAGCCTGTCAGCTGTCTCAGTCGGTGCCGCTAATGCCAGACGGCTCGTGTTGTGTCATAGGCTAGCGAGTACAGAGTGTGTGCAGGCGAGATCGTGTGTGTTAATGAAAGAAGGTGCCTCTACAAATATCGTCTCCGAAGTCGTGCACTACACACACTCGCTGCCCTGCTTCCCCCCTAACCCTAACCCTAATTGACACAACCTTACTGCCCCGGGCGAATCCTCGCTGTACCCGTGTCACAAACATTCACACTCTTTCACTCATGCGGCATTGTTTTGGTTTGCGTTGCCCTCTCCAGCCGTGTGCTTTGTGCTACACGTGTATGTCGTGCTGTATGCGTCCTCTACACGTGTATGTTGTGGTTTTATGTCACAGTTTTGACGTGTTCTTCCGCTGGCTGTTTGACAAGGACCTGCTCAAGTCTGGCACCATCCGCTTCGAGTGAGTGTTGTCTCATCCCTAAAAAACCGACGAGTTTCTATCTTACCAGGTAAGGTCCACTGAGCTATCTAGTTCTCGTTCAGAAGTCGCCTGGCCACAAATGATAACTCAACGAAGTGGCTTATCACGTGGAAATGTATAGCAGCCAAACACGTGTTTCTAAATGTGGAGGAAAAAAACGGAGGACCCGGAGAAAAATCCACACGACCACGGGCAGAGAGACACGCAAACTTCAAATATATAGCAGGCGTCAGGGTCGGGATCGGGATCGAACCTACGACCTCCTGCAGAACAGGTGAGGGAGTTAACATCTCGCCATCGCGGTGCCAGTAAACAAAAGTGTCCCCCGTGCAGCCTGTACAGACAGGTTGAGGTAAGAGCTGTTCGCGAGTAGCACCTATGAGGGCTGGCACGGCACACGAGGGGGTGGGTGGCCAGGACCACGCACGACCACCTTTGTCTCCCTAGTTTACACACCGCACCAGCTACTCACTTGAGGCTAAGTCGACCTAGGAGAGTGAGTGCTATACGGGGATCTTTTTATTTATATCACTGTGCTAATACACACCTCCGGTTAGCACGGTTGGCTATGTATGGTGCAAAAGAAGTTCAACATACATACAATAGTGGCGTGCGTGATTATATGATTTTACCACTGTACTCACACAAGTAGGTGTGTGTGTGATTGTACCACTGTGTTCACACAGGTGTGTGTGATTGTACCGCTGTACTCACATAGGTGTGTGTGTGTGTGATTGTACTGCTGTACTCACACAGGTGTGTGTGTATGTGATTGTACCGCTGTGTTCACACAGGTGTGTGTGTGTTTGTGTGATTGTACCGCTGTACTCACACAGGTGTGTGTGTGTGTGTG
>CM025629.2:463405-483356 GCA_014621495.2 Entosphenus tridentatus | reverse complement strand
CACTACTTTTAGAAAGACCTCCACAATAATGTGTTTTTTTATAAATATAAGTAAATTACACATATTAGTCATCGAATCGATTTGATATACGTATGAAAACAATGATCTTGTCCGCCTGTGCAGAATTAACCCTCTCTGCTCGTCGTGCCCTCTGTGTGCCACTACCGCTGCCGCCACCAGGCCTCCGCAGGCCCATCACCATGTTCCTGAGCGAGGTGCTCGGCTTCGCCGGCGCCACCGTGCTCCTCTGGCTGCTGTACAAGGCACTGAAGCGCTTGCTGCGATCACGCCAGGTGACGCACGTGCACGCACGCCCTTTCCCGCACCTCCGATGAGCACGGTTGGCTACGTACGGTGCGAAAGAAGTTCTACAGACATACATTCCCTCCCCTCTCGTCCGGTGACCCAGCCTCTCCTGGCCCCGCGGCTCACCGCTGATGACCGACCGATGGATCGTCGATTCTGTCACGCGCGCGCACGCCCGTGCGTTTGCGCGTGCGTGCAGCTGACGGCGGTTAGTGCGCTGCGCCAAGAACCACGGCGGCCAACACCAGTGACGATTGTCTGAAACGGCCCTGGGCTTCTCCAAGGTTGACTCAGCCGCAAATGACTACCTACTGTGATATTTAAATGTTGCCATTAAGGAGGTAAATGCAACCGGGCGTGGTGCTGACCACCCACCCCCACATAGGTGCTCACAAACAGAATTTCCCCAAAAGGTCAGTTAAAGGCTATACGGTGGATCTTTGTCTTTGTAGCCGACGGTGGTGGAGCCGCCCGTGGGAGTGGAGGACGACGCGGACGACGCGAGCTCGCGGTTGTCCCCAGCCGTGCCGGTGGGTCCCCGGCGCTGGCGACGCGACCAGCGCCACCGCCAGGCGGCACCAGCAACACGAATCACAACACCAGCGGCACCGGCATGAGCGTCAACACCACCTTTAGCAGCAGCAGCAGTAGCGGCAGCAGCAGCGGCGGCAGCAGCAGCAGCGGCATGAGGAGCAACACCCGTGCCAGGAGTAGCGTTAACAACAGCAAGCATACCGACACCAGTGTCAGCAGCAGCAGCAGTATGAGTAATGACACTTGGTTCAGGTGCATTGTGTAAAAATTGGCACTTAATAAAGAAGTCAGCCACCTTTGTTTGTGGTCACACCATTGCTTCCTGCACCACGATGGCCTTAATAGGCACTCACTAACAGCGCTTTGCCCAACTGTCTGTGCAAGGCTCTGCAAGGGATCTTGCCCACTGAGACATGAACCCTTCTACCTGGGTTCAACTCCCCTAGATGTTCTTGGTTCTCTCCTATGTTTACTCAGCCTTAAAAAGGAGAGACCGGGTGCAATGTGTGAACATCAGTACCGGGCAAGCAAAGGTGGCTGGGCATATTGCAAGCCACACGACCCACTCACGTGATATTGCAGCCTTGAGTGGGGTTCACAAACAGCACCTTCTCCCATGGCCTTGCAGGGATAAATGGGAGATGTTATTCATCGTGTTTTAGCGTCACATTGAGATGCATGAAGTGGATGACACGGATCACAAATGCAGGTGAAAGACATCATCCCGACCGTGAGGAAACTGGTGCTTGGGCAGGGCACGTTGCTCGAGAGGATGACGATCGGTGGTGGAGACTAACGATTGAGTGGCAGCCAAGGGAAGGGAACTCAGCCGAGAGGACGTCCACCCAGGAGACGGATCATTACAGTCTGCCCGTGGTGTATTTCCTTGGCGGGCTGTTACACCGCAGGGCGGTTGGAGGTAGCGTCAGCTTGGCGAGCTCTTCACCGAGCCGTGGATAGAGTCGGCACGTCGCCCTCCAGCCGTCACCGGCGCCTCCTCCTGGTCCTCCACCTACCGTCCATAAGTGTTGTGTTTGTTGACTTCCACCGCACCTCTGATCGCGTACATATATAAATATATAAATGCGCCGTTAAACCCGCCACCGTCCGGTGCGAGCGTGCAGCTGTTTGTGGCCGAGGTGCTGCGGGAGCCGACGCTGGACCTCTCGCTGGCCGACTCGCCGAGCCGCCACTCGTACGGATCGCTGGCGCCCAACTCCCCCTCCGAGGCGCAGCCCGGCCCCGAGGGAGCGCCCACGCCGGCCGCGACGCCGGCCTCGACTCCGAGGCCCGCGGACCCCCACCCGGACCCCCACGACGCGCCCCGCCACGTGCAGCCCCCCAAAGAGCTGCGCGACTTCTGCGCCCGCGGCGACGCCGGCGGCGGCTACGACGGAGACTGATTGCCGGCCCCGCCGGGACGTTGTTGGACGGTGGCGTTTCATTGGACGGGGGGCTCCGGTGCTCGCACTGGGCCCGGTTTTAGGGGCGGCCACCGACGCGCTACGACGCTTGCCACGGCAGAACTCCCATCGTGTGCAGGGCTCCTCCCAGGAGATGCGACGATCCGTTACTTTGTATTGTTTGGTGCCGGGTGGGGTCACACCCCTTCTCCCCTAGGGGAGAGGGACGAGCCTCCGCCCACACCACGTGACCCCTCTGCCACCGTTTATTTTAGGGACGTTTGCTATCCGAGCTAACGGTTAGGGTCTTATATCTTGCATCTTTAGGCAAACAACTGGTCCAATACGACGGTGAGCTTTGTAGTTACAGGTGTAACACTACAAGGGTAGCCATTGCCCCTGTGTCGGTGGCAAAGGCCATGACGAGCTGCACGTGTTCTCTTGCCTCCTCCAAGGCTGTAGTCTCAGCCCCCGCCTTGAGCTTTAGCATTGCCTTTTGAGCTGAGTATGCAACGTACTACCCTGCCCAGGGGGACAGGGAGACTTGCTGAGTAGAATTTCCTAGCTTCCCTGTCGGTGGACCTGCCTACCAAGTCTGGAAGGGACAGTGATGGACCATCTGACACTTCATGTTGGCCTCTGGTAGAGTGCTTCTGCGATCCACAGACCTGGGACATTTCTACATTTTATCGACATGCTCGGGTCAATGTTAGCACACTGCTAGCGCGAGTGCTTCTGAAACACTCTTAACGAGTTTCTAAAGGCTACGCCTGTGCTGGTTTCTCCTAGCGGTTAGATTTACTACCGTGCTAGGGATGATGTTTGCATCCCGGCTAATAAAAATCGGCGTCGTTAAGTACGTAACGAGTAAGTACTTAACAATGCCGGAACTGACTACGTTTCTGAACGACTATCCAAGAAAACTTAAGAGACTCGAGGAAATGGCGACGGTAAGGGTCACGTGGTGCTGGCGGAGGCTGGCCCCCCACCTTGCACTGCAAATAATGAATACATATTTATGTTTTGTGGGTGCCCGGCATCAGATGGAGTTCTATAGTGATGAGTCGAAGCGTGCCGGCGGCCGCCTTACAAATAAACTGTGTGGGTTGGCGCTTTTATTTTACTTCATGGCAGCACTGCAGATCGCATACAGGGACAATGTCACATGCATCGGTGCCATATTCATAACATTTTAGCCACAAATTGCATTCTTGTTTCTATTGTTTGTATCCTCTTTTCATGAGCGAAACCCTGTTCTATCTCCACTTACGGTAATTCCTCATTGAACGCGGTGGATGCGTTCCTGAAAAGTTCTACGTGAAGCAGAAATGCGTCCATCGAAAACTATTTCTCCATTAAAATAACTTAATGGTGAAGTTTGGCAGGGTTGACAAGATACGATGTACGCACACTCGGTGAGATGGCAGGACAACGATCTGAGATGAGGGTACGCTACGTACCGTATCACTCCGCGCGCATGCCCTTAATTCCCAAACCGCTCAGCCGCGTAGTTTAAGAAAGTAGTTCGTCGTCCACCGCTCAGAAACCGCTTCACAACGGGGCGTGTTGCGCATTGTGTGAAAAGTGTACGTTAAAAGTAGTACCGTGTTATAGGAAAAGCACATTGTGTGAAAACGAGTTATTGCCGTGTATGTTTTAGTCCATTGGCCTATTAGCTCACCAGACCGATATTATCCAGCAGAGTTGTGTTAAGCCAGTAAGCTGTGGACCAGTGTTGACCATCTGGGTCTCATCATCAGTCAGACTTGTTAAACAAAGGCTGCTGACTTGCTCGACGTTATTGGCAGGAGCACGGCCTCTAAACAATGGGGCCCGGGTTCTTCGCAACAGTATTGGTCTGGAAAGTCTGATGGACTAACAAATAAAATCTCTATTTAGAGACCGAAAAGAGTTATGCTTTTACCCATAATGCTCTGCAAGAATGTTCCATTAGTTTAAAAGTAATGGTTTGGAATGGGGGGATTTTTTTACGATACAAAAATTATTTTTAGGGTGGGCAGCTCATTGAACCGAACTAAGGCATGCCAGTGAGACATTTTCCAGGCGTGGTGGTGGTGCACACCTGCAATTTAGCACCAAGAGGCAGGGTTGGTGGACCACGCTGGGATAACGATGTGCACGGGCAGTGAGGTGCCCTAGGAAGCAGTACAACCTCAAGGCTTCGATCATACCGCACCTGTTTGCGGCGTGTCGGTGTTCTCTTCGAGTATCCGTGCGATTTCTCCAGGCACTGATTTCTTACCACATGAAATGCTCAAAAAATGAAATGGCCTCACATCCAAACTCGTATAGTCTTGGTAGACTCAGCAATGTTTCACTTGGAAAGGATTTCAGATGCATTTACTGTTTGGTCTTTATGCTTTACAAAGGCCACATTTCATCTACGATGGTGTTAAGAGTGCCCATTAAAGGACACCCTAACAAACAAGACAATTGTATATGTAGAGGTAGAGATAAAAGTTGTTTTTGGATTTAGGTTAAACTTTTGAAAAACGCAGTGGACACGGGATACATTGTAATCTCCAACCATTTGGCGCTGAAGACGAGTGGGTGTGCTTTGCTGTGCATGAACTCCACGTGTGAATATGAAACTTGTGCCAGCCTACACATCTGTACTTGTGCCGCCGATTAGGGATAACCTGTTTATTCCACAGCCGTAAACAGGTCTCGGCCCTGTGTTTTTGTGGCAGTCTTGTTTTGGTCTCTGCGGATACTTGGTGCTGTGGGCAAGCAGACTTTATTGAGTTACGTTTTTTTACTTCTTAAATGCCATTTGAGAATAGGTGGAAATGAAAGACGAATCTCCATGGAATGATAAGCCGACTTGTACGAAAACAATATTTACATTTCGGTCTAAAACTGGGAAGCCATATTGTGCACTGCAGCGAAGTACCCATGCCTCGTTGATGCTTTCCACCTTCAAGTGTGGAAAGTGAACGATGACCTTTGTGTGTGAGGTGGCTGGGTGGCGCTAAGGTCGGTCACTTCACGTTGAGGCGCTGAGCCTGCACGACTCACTACTGGGCTCTAGTCCGGGTTTGCAGCCGCCCACGCTCGAACCAACTTCTCAAGCTGGAGCGAGTTGTGGAGCATCGGTGACCCGTCTCAGTTCGGTCGGCAATCGCAAATAATTATAACTGCTTTGGTACTTCCATATTGTATTACAGCTTTGTGACTAACAAAACTGTAACTTTGATTGTCATGCCATGGACTCTCTTTCCAGGTAAAAGTGTGCAGAGTTTAAGTACGACAGAGATGACAATTTCGCTACAAACTGTGAGAGTTCCAAATGGGATTGTTTTAATTTCCTGACGTGATGCCAGATATTGCCGTTGTAATGTAATTGGGGAAATAAACAAAAACCGTCGCTGTTGTGTCAACTGGCAGCGTGGTTCCAATCATAGTCGAGGTGAACTTCCACGTCGGGTTCAGGGCCACAAACAGAGGTGAGCACTCCCCAATGCGTGTTCATACGCCGTGGACACACTTTGACTTTTGTAAACAAGTTCAAGTGTAGGGGCAATGGAATATTGTGCCGACAAAGAAGGTGAAAGTGAAAGCACTAGAGGAAGGCTCTTAGTGCATCATGAAGAGTGCACGATGTGGATGACCAAGCAGAGGAGAGGGCACGTGAGTGGCGGTGAGACGCCCTCTCGTGCTCCGTGCCCAATGTGAACTGCCACGTGGTGGTCGCTGCCACGCGAAGCTGGCGTGGGTGGCAAGTCCTCTACGTGTCGAAGGCACTTGCATAGGGATCTACTAAAATTGCACCATTTCAATTGGTGTAGAGCGTTTAAAACAACGCCCACGGAGCGAGCGTCGTGCATTGAATACCCACGAATGGTCACTTCACTGCAGTAGAATTGGCAGTAAGGGCGCTTAAATAGACCTCACTGTGAATGGTGCTCATTTTGATAGATCCCTGCATCTTGAGATAGACGTATTTAGAAGACACGTCGTAAAGCCACATGGTCCCGTGAGTCCACATACGGTGTTGGTAAGTAAGCGTCAAAGGTGATTTACGCCTCACACGGCGCCTGCATCTGTGTGAGCAGCGTTGGCTACGGTGCCACTGTAAATACAAATACGTTCCTTTAAAGGGTTAACAAGCCATCTTTTGACTTTGCTAAAATGCTACTGGCCACAGGGTCCATGGAGCCGGAGGTGGGCGGCATGCGCCTGCCGACGGTATTCAGAGAGGGGACACAGCGCGGTTCACGGGGGGGGGGGGGGTTGAGTGGCTCAAGGCGTAGGGTCGAGTCTGGGCTCCAGACTCACGTCCGTGACTCGACTCAGTGTTGTGGGATAGTCACAGCCCGGTTGCTCAACGACTGTCATTGCTCTGTAGCAGCGGTGGGCAACCCGCGGCCCCTCCTCGTGGTGGCCTGGTCACGGTGTGTCTGGGGCGAGGCGTGATGTCAAGCGTGCGGAGCGCTGAGCTGAAGGAGGGCTGCTTCACGTGGCCCACTGACTCGTCTCGGTTGCCCACCATTGTTCTGTACTCTGTAATTGTTTGTGCTTTACAATGTATTTGGCCAAGCCTGAATCTGAGGCTTTAATTGGGTGATGGTAAATCGACAACAACGACAAAACAGACACACGTCCTCATGTAGACCATCCTGAAAGAAGCGGGCCTGGATAGATTAGCGATATTATTGAGCTCCTGTTAACGACCTCATCAAGCTGGATGGAATTCATCTTCTGTGCACCGAGATTACTCGCAAACGCGCTGGTGTGCTGAAGCGGTGAGACATTGGGCCCATTTGATTCACGTGACAGTTTTATTAATTGGCCGTGTCGGGTGGAGGACGGTTTACGACACACATTTTAACACCAAAGTATTATTGTCTGCAAACAGCATACGTATAAGCACCATTTTCGGTGTCTTTTGGAAATCTCGATCTCTTGGAGGGGCACTGAAACATTATCTTCAAGTCCTCACAATCCTATTGGAGTATTCCTGAGTGAAGGCCTTCTGGCGGTATGGAGGTGCAGACTGAACTCGTGTTGCCATGTGACCCCACAACTCCACGTGGCAAGCCTCAGGCCTGACGCGTGACGCAAAGTCCCCTTGGCGGTGCCTCGCGAATTTCAGGAGGAATTATCCCCGCCCCCTCCAAAAAAAATTGGAGGGCGGATTATTAAAGTTAATCTGTGTTATCTGAACACAATGACAATTTTAAAAACGCACCACAACACAAGAAGTCGTGCAATGCAGCCATAATCCAATGTACATTGATCACAGAACCGCATTGTT
Organism: Entosphenus tridentatus; assembly: GCA_014621495.2. Lineage (NCBI taxonomy): Eukaryota > Metazoa > Chordata > Hyperoartia > Petromyzontiformes > Petromyzontidae > Entosphenus > Entosphenus tridentatus. The sequence goes on along the minus strand of CM025629.2, from coordinate 475,835 downwards.
GTTTTTTGTAGTAAACATTGAGTGGCTGTCACAACCGGCTGACTAAACCGACGCTGTCGCTTGTAAGAAAAATCAAAAGTCTGGGGCTTTGGTATATTACAACAAAGTGTGTTTTGGCGATATGTTTTTTAAGTTGTCAATTTATGTTTGATGCTTTTCAAATGCCAAGTTACCTAGACTGCCATTTTAGGAGGAAGTGATGTAGTTTCTTTTGCTGATGTAAACTGTGACAGCATGGCCCCCCGTTGGTGAATGTAAAAGGTTGTTTTTCTATGAATATGCTTGTTTAAATGTGCCTCTATAGACATCGTCCAAGTACGTTGCACAGCCCTTTTGTTAATCAACTGCTGGATGAAGGCCTCCCCAAACGCGTGCGGCTCGTGGGGGTTATTTGATCATACTTCACCACGCTGGTCATTGTGGCATTGGGAGCATAAAAGTACGGTACACAAGTGGATGTTGCTGCCCGCCGCGTGGCAAAGTCCCGTAGTCACCTTGCGCTTCTGCGGCCGTCTGGAACGCTCTTCCTTCGGACGTTAGGAAGCCACTGGAGCTATGCACTTTTAAATCATCGAGATTGAAAACTGTAGAACTGCTTTTCGTATTTAGTTTGCTGTCCTTCCCCGCACCTTAAATGATCACGGTTGGCTGCGTACAACAATACGTGGTCACCCATCCGAACGCCATCTAGACTCTGCCCTGCTTAGCTTCCGAGATCTGACTTGCTCGGGGCATATTCCGGGTGATACGGTCATTGCCCTGTAAACATGATGCATTATTTATTCACAGCAACAACACAATTATCGTACAAAGTATTTGCGGTCGGAATTGAGATGAAGCCACGCCAATTATGCGAAACTCGTACACGGTGGGCTGTTTAAGTCAGCACAGAGTGTGAAAGACCTGCTATGTTTTTTGTACTTGTTTTAGAGGCATATTACGGTATATTGTGACGTTTAAAGTTTTGTGTTTTTGGAAGTGGTAAAGCTTTTGCAAAATCTAATTTGGAGTTGCATTCAAAACTTTGTCAGAGCATTGATTGGTGTGTGTGATTGCAGAGGGAGATGGGAACTTGTCAGCACAAGTTGCTGCGTTCTCGATGGTCCAGTTTCTTGTTACTGATAACGAACACAGTCCGGTGAGAGCGGTATCTCCAACTGGCCTGAGCTAACCGAATCAACTCAGCTTTAAACAAATGCCTAGTACTATAATAATGATGCATTTTATTTACAGAGCGCTTTTCCCACGCTCAAAGTACTAAACGGAATTTTTTTTTCAATATTATACATACAAAAAAATGCACATGAAGAAAACAATGGCATATTTATAAAACGTCAGAGCTGCATAGAGAACATTCAAGGGAGGTAATATAACAAGGTGGGAGATGAGAGGAGGGAATTCAAGCCAGATTGTAAGACCTTTTGAACGGATTTGTTTTTAATTGAGATTTGAAGATGGAGATTGACTCGGCAAATCTGATCTCAATGGGCTGTGTGTTGCATAGCCTCGGGGCAACTGAGGAGAAAGCCTTATCACCCATGGAGCGAAGGTTGGTTGGAGGTACAACGAGTGTATGGGTGTCAGAGGATCATATGGGGGGGGGCAATGATTTTAAAATGGAGGCTAAGGACCCATGGGGACCCATGTCGAGTATTCAGGGGCTTTGCCACAGGGGCTGGGGAGGGAGCTGTAGGTGAGAGACTTCAGCCCCCAATAAAACAATCCGTGTACTCAGGAAGGTAGATGCCATGTGACTTGATGTTGGCACCAAAAACATTGGAGCCCAAGCCGTTGGAATGTTAAACCAAGCTGGCTGCTTACATCACATCCCATCGGCTACAGCTCCTCCACGCAGAAGATGCCGCTTTGTTCCTCCACAACAACTTGTCGTGTCGCCCCAAACCCACCCCCCGTCGACACTGCCCAATCCCCCGCCTGGCCCCCCCCCCCCCTCAGCACCATCACAATGACATTTAGACCCCCAATTGAAATGTGTCGGCACCGCCCATGGTCAAGGGGACCCATGAAATGAAAGCTGTCGAGAGGGCTTAGTAACTGCCAACAGGGCCTCAGCCTTGCCGCTATGGCTGTTGGTGTCGGATGTTGTTCGTGGAGAGCATGAAGACAATGGTAGTAATTGTGGTGGTGGTGGTGGTTAATGAGGTAACGGTGGTTGTGAATGCCACGATGGGGGAATCCTTGTTGGATAGCCGAGGAGTCTCACAAACTAATATAACTATAAAACTAAACTATTTTTTGACCAGGTAAAGCCCACTGAGCAATATAGCGCATGTTCAGAAGCGACCTGGACCGACATGATAGCTCAACGAAGTGGCGTATGTGGAAATGTATAGCAGCTAAATACTCTAAAGTCTAAACGCATGTTTTCAAATGTAGAGACAAAAAACGAGGACCCGGTGAAAAATCCACGCGACCACGGGGAGAACATGCAAACTCTAAATATACAAGCGTCAGGGTCGGGATCAAACCCACGGCACTACATGCCACAGGCAAGGGTTCCGAGGGACACTATATCGCTCGCCCCACCTCCATCCAAAAGTTAGAGAGGGCATCTGCCCCCTCTGTGTCATATGCACCCACCCCACATGGAAATTAGATCTGAGTCGTTTTATTGATTGGCTTTCAAAACGTTTTTTTTTATTATCGCAGAAAAAACTATCGAAAGTGAAAGTCAAGTCTCACTCATCTTCAACAACGAATGCACTCCTTCAAGAGTGTAAATGCCACATTATTATGGCAGGCACCCATCTCAACCTCTGTTGACTTTCCCCAAGTGGTATTCATTGTATTTACCCCCAAAAAATGTATAGAGTGACTACAATATTATCTTTGTGTTTTGTAAATGAAAAACACATGATTGAACATACGATATAAAACATTTAACCTTGGAAAATTTGATCACCGAAGATTGTATTCCCATCATTAAAAAACCGCAGATTTTGTTTTCTTTGCTACAAGTAATCTGTGTGGGAGTTGTCCGGCACCATGCCCAGGATTCTAAACACAGTGGAGCGGCCAAGCGGCTGGAGGGAGAGAGACAGACTCTCCCAGCCCGAGCGGCAGCCGCGACTTGGCCCGGAGAGGCCAACGACGTTCGTCGTCCCAACAACGGCGCCTCCTGATCCACGGCGCTCTTTGATTCACGGAATCCGCGGTGCAAAAGTGGAAGTGGCGGTTCTGCTCTACCAGGCAATGCGATGTAAGACCCACATTCACCTGTGTTTTCTGGTTGAGCAGTGTGAGTGCTTATACCAATCTATGTGTGTATGCATGCAACGATGTGTGTGTGTGAGGAGCGGTCGTGTAACGGCACTACACATCCAGCACCCGAGTTTGTACCCCACTCACGGTCACCACCAACACCAGTGACGATTACCTCCCCTAGCTCGACTCACTCTCAAATGAGAACCTGGTGCGGTGTGTAAACATCGCCACTGAGGATACAAAGGCGGTTGGGGGTTGGTGCTGGCCACCCACCCCCTCGTGTACCATGCCGGCCTTCATAGGTGCCACTCGCTAACGGGACTTGCCCCAACAGTCTGTTACCAAGCTAAAGGGGGATCTTCGTGCTGTGTGTCTGCACGATGTCTCTTTGTCTTCTTGCGAAGGATGACGACAAAGCGCAGCTGTCTTCTCTCCCATCGCACCTCGCTCTCTCCTCCTTCCCTCGCCGTCGTCGTCGTCGTCGTCGTCCTGGTAAACAAACCACAGCAGAATGTAATATGACGCCGACTCTTTTCCTTCCATTTATTTGCGCTCGTCCTGATATCTGCGCATGACTGGTAGCTTGTTTTTGTTATATCAGCGCCGTCTTCACACTGTTTTGACAAGCACCTGCGCAAACTGAGTCGTCAAAATTTCCTTCAAAAACAAAAGGTCAAACACGTTTGTCCTGACACCTTCAAGGGTCCAAGCTAAAGTTTGAACTCTCTAGCCCTTCTAGGACAGTGTTATCATTCACGACAGTCACTCATCTGTAATAAATGCCCGGCGATGGTGTCGACAGCGGCATTGTCCAATTACGACGTCGTTAATGATTGTGACGAAGCCAGTGGCGTTAATGATTACAATGGCGATGGTAACGTGGGACATGTGTTTGTGTGATGATCCTGCTGCCATTGATAATGATTCTAAAATGACATTTTTGGTGATGACAACCCTGATGGACGTCGCATGGCCATGTTTACAACCTAGGGGCGCCACGGTGGCTAGGAGATGTTAACTACCTCTCCTAGTACACAGGAGGTCGTGGGTTCAAACCTGAGCCTGACGATGCCTGTCATATATCTTGAGTCTGCGTGTGTCTCCCCTCGGTGAGATGTTAACTCCCTCGCCTCGTACACAGGAGGTCGTGTGTTCGATCCTGACCCTGACGCCCGCTATATGTTTGGAGTTTGCGTTTCTTTTTCCCCGTGGTCGCGTGGATTTTTCTCTAGATCCTCCGGGTTTTCCCTCCACATTTAGAATCAGCATGCGTTCAAAGTATTTGGTTGCTGTACATTTCCACATGATGATACGCCACTTCGTTTAGCTATGATTTGTAGGCTGGACGCTTCTGAAAAAGAGCTATGTAGCTTAGTGGACCTTACCTGGTACATAGAAAATAGTTTAGCTGAGTACACACGATGGGAAACACACGAGGGTCTGAGCTTGCTACGGAGCAGGATCATGATGGTGGTGGTAGTGGTGGTGGTGATGATAATGGTTGTTGGTGACTATAGCCACACAAGAAGAAATGTACCTCCTGGACCTTGACCTGAAGATGCTTGGCACAGTTCCAGGCGACACGTCGCGTGTCTAGCTGCTACATTTAGTTGCGAGCTTTATTCTTCACCTAACTCACTAGGTATCGATTAGCACATTAAACGCCTTTTCACCACGTGCCAACTTCATTTGTTTGGCTAAACCAGGGAGTGGAGGGTCTTACGACACAACTTTGTCAAGATGACCTAACTCAACATCAATTGTGAATCATATTGTTGGCTGCGAACGTGCACGTGTTCAGATAATGATGATACGTGCAGTTTTTGTTGTCGCTGCTGCTGCTGCTGATGATGAACTTGACGATTGAAGTGCGGGAGTAACTGATAAACTTTCCTGCGATGGACGTGGCCGGCGCGCGGCCCTCGGTCCCAGGCCGGGAGGCACCTGGGGTGGCTCCCGCCTGCCTCAGACGCTGTCGCCTCGACAGACCTGGTTTCACCTGAGGACGGCTGCTTGCGTTGTGGCCGAAACGTCGTGAGAATTATTTTATTATGTTTTATTTTTATTATTTTATTACTTCCCTTCTACGTGACTTTACCGAAAGAACCAAGAAGATGAATCCCTGCAGTCAGGAAAGCTTTAAATCGAAATAATAAAACCCTCAATGCCTTCAAGTTAATTTAAGGTCGAGCTCATGTCCATCTACCCGTGCCCCTCCCTGCAGCTGCTCCCTTCAAGGTGCACTCCAGTCCTGGTTTTCTCAGGATCGTTGTCTGGAGCTCCCTCCTCCTGACCATCCCCACAACTGCCCATGCTGATTTTTCTATTTAAAAATCTCATCTGTAACGCAGTGTGTAGGCGTCAATGTCGTTCTGCTTCACTCCCCACATCCCCCCACCACTTCTCCATGAAACTGTGAACAGTCTGCGCATGTCGCCTTAGTTTAACCCAGAACTCATAAAACACGATGGGTGCGCGTTGTGGTGTGCGTGGGTCAACATCAGACCGGCGTCTGATGCGCCAGCCACGTCCACCAAAGACCAAAGTCCCGCGATGATCTGCACAGACATGGAGAGCATCAAAACCTACAACTACTTTTTGTTTTAAAAAAACAACAACGTTTGTTAAACGATTATGGGTTAACCCGTAACCATTTTCAGCATCGACGACCGATTCCGAAGGTCACGATTCCGAGCTTGACTTTGTCAATTCGAGAGGAATGGCACGAACGCCACTCTGCGATTGGTGAGCGGCAGACATCGGGGAGACGGCGGCCCCGGCCTCAGCAAGCGCTCGACAAACTCGACGCGTCCCCGCCACTCACCAGCATATTGTGCCGCGTGTTGGTCATTTGAGCAAGTCCACCAATCTCACCCAAGACTCACACTTCTTCGTTGCCCCCTTAAACATCTGACAGCCTACGAGGCGAAACTGAAGATATATTTTTTTTGTAAATTGAATATTCATACATAGTTGTGGGAAGCATTGGTGCAGTGGATCTTCGCAGAATGTACTCACGACACACCAGCCGCAGAGGTTGAATTACCCAGCCATTGGACAATATTGTTTGGTGGCAAGTGGAATCTGAATCTGTGCTCCCCTAGGTTAACTCAACCTGAAATGAATGCTTGTAGTCCATAATGCAGTCAGTGGTGGGACGCTCGTCAAACAAAGGTGATGTATGATCATGGCCGTCCATGGCGGCCATGGGCCCTCCAACGCCTTCAAACTTAACCGGCAGTCTTCGTCTGACACCGCGACGTCAAAGCGTGGGGCCCCCCAAGGCACGGGGCCCGGGGCAGGGAGGGCTCTGCGTAGTGTTTGATGGTGTGGTTATGCGGCGATACTCGCCTAAATAGCTCTGTGTGTGTGTGTGCGCGTGTCTGTGTGTATTTGTGTGTGTCTGCGTGTCTGTGTGTATTTGTGTGTGTGTATTTGTGTGTGTGTGTATTTGTGTGTGTGTGTCTGTCTGTGTGTATTTGTGTGTCTGTGTGTATTTGTGTGTGTATTTGTGTGTGTGTATATGTGTGTGTGTGTATTTGTGTGTGTATGTATTTGTGTGTGTGTGCTTGTATGTGTGTATTTGTGTGTGTGTATTTGTGTCTGTGTGTGTATTTGTGTGTGTGTGTGCTTGTCTGTGTATATTTGTGTGTGTGTATTTGTGTGTGTGTCTGGGTGTATTTGTGTGTGTGTATTTGTGTGTGTGTGTGTATTTGTGTGTGTGTGTATTTGTGTGTGCGCGTGTCTGTGTGTATTTGTCGGGAATGAAAAGGCGACTCTGCACAAAGACCAAAGTCAGGACCGAGCTTCACGAAGCCATTTCCTAAATCGAGCGACGTCTTCTTGGAATGATCCCGGTGGTCAGAACCAAACACAATTCATGAAACGACACAATCCGATGGCCACGGACTCAGACCCATCAGCAAGCGAGAGGCGCAATCCGGTGTTGAGCACGACGATCGTGCCACCAGTCGCGACAGGTGGAGCCCCGTCCTGTGGCCGAGAAGCGCGGAGGGCAACCGCGCCTGGAGAAAGGTTTCATTTTTGTTTTGTTTTCAAAATAATTGATTGGAAGATCACCATCGTGCCTGGAGGATCGATTAGTTCGCTTCGCCCATCGCGACAAGTGCAGGAATCGCAGCGCTTTCCGACTTCATCCCCCCGTCTTCACGAGTCGCCCCTTCCCAACGCTCGCAAAGCTTCAAGCTGCGAACTCGATCACCCAGTCGCGGTTCGTTTCAGGGCTGGCAAAGATACATCGCTCGCTCTACTCATTGACCATTCAATTCATGGACTGAATTAGATACCACGAACACAGCTGAGAGGGGGGAGGGTAGAGTCTCTTTCACGTGTGCCGCTGGACGGGAGGTGATGAGCGGGGCTTGATGACATCACCAGCCGCACAAACCCGGCCGTGGCCTGCAGCGACAATCGTCGCCGTTTTTAAAGGGGCCACTATGAGTCGACCACTATGAGTCGACCACACACGCAAGAATGAATACAAGAATGTTAGTTCATCAAACCGACTGATGGCCCCAACTCGAGCTGCGTTGCCAGTCGTTGTCTGGGAGTGGTCGCAGCGGTCTGCTCGCACAGCCACCCCTCCGTCCTTGACGTGCTGTCTCACCCACGTCAAACCCCCGTCCCTGTGCGCTCCGCCAAGCCGGACCACGGAGCTCCATAGCACGAGCGCGCAGCCGGCAGCGACAGCCGCGCCGCGACGTTGCTGGATCCGCGAGCGTGCCCCTTCATCTCGCGGACGAGGCGGCCGCGGGCGGCACGGAGCTTGACGGAGCCGAGCAGCTGTCCGCGGAAGCCGCGGCCCCCGTCGATGGCCTCGGATGTTTGCGCGGAAACCTGCGCCCCACCCTGCGAGGGCGTCGCGTGATGGTGCGTGACACTCGTGCGAGGCGCGCTCAAGATGCCAGCAGCGTGCCCTGCCACACGTGACACCCGTGCCCTGCCACCCGTGCGGAGCCACCCGTGCCACCCGTTGCCACCCGTTGCCACCCGTGCCACCCCTGCCACCCGTGCCACCCGTGCCACCCGTGCCCTGCCACCCGTGCCCTGTCACACGTGTCTCTGACTACACGTGTCACTCACTACACGTGTCTCTGGGATTGAGGTTTCTGCGGCGAGTGGCTGATCCAGAGTAGGGGGGGGGGCGAGGAGGTGGAGTGGGCAATGGAGGGGATTATCCTCCCCTGGAGACCAGGAACATTGGTATTGATATCCGCAATAAAGACACGCTGACATTTTTTGCGTGGTAATGATTATTGTTAATGTAGGACGCGATTTAAAAAGCGTGAAATGTCACTGACCGCCAGTCCCCCTCGGGATTCTCCGAGATCCGCCTCGATCTGCAGCCCTCATTAACATTCCCAGACTCGACGTGGTGTGCCTGCGTGGCGCGTGATGACTCCATCGCTTGAGCAACAGCTGGATGGTGGTAAGCAGTCACGCGTGCAGTCATGCCCCAATACCGTCAAATCGTGAATATTACACGTGTGTCTGTTACAGGGACATTCTAGTGACAAACCACGTGAGGCAACAGTGCTATTGATTCCTACGTGTGCATCACCCACCAATCAATGCATCTTATACATTTTCCATTGCGTCGTATTTATTGGCTCCTGTCATGGGAATGTGGAATTTCCACTGCTAGCTCAGGGTTGCCAATGGAGATGAGTGCCACCCCATCGTTGATTAATGAGGGGTGGGATTTGAGTTCGACTTTACTGGAATGTATTCCGATTGCATTATGCGGTCATGTCGAGATGAAGTCGGTGCGTATTTCAAATAATTTGTTTGCAAAGCTGATTTCATTGTCACTTTTTGGTATTTGAGCAGATGAGTGTTAAGTTGGGGACAATTGCCGAATGTAAGGTCCGTTGAAGCTGCTTGAACGCCTTTAACCTGCAACGAGACTTAGAGGCTCCGCTCTCTGCACTATCAGCCTCCTCATCGTTGACGCGCTGGCCGAGCCGAGGCCTCTCACAGGGACACCGCGAGCCGCTTTCTCAACCTCAGAGACGTCGCCAGCCACGGCCTTCCTTCCTATGAGCTCTGGCCTTTTGATGTTACTCACGAATTTCGCATTAGACACTCCTCCCAGTCGCGTCCAATTGTTTTCATTGCTTATGTCACTTATTTTGCGGTCTTTCCCGGCTTCCTGTGGTACCTACAATGTTCCCCAGTCAACACCTAGAATGTCCCCCAGTCAACAGCACGTGGACACTCAGTCTCATTGCATTGCCACGCAATGCCGCTGATTGCCCCCATACTGGACATTTGTGAAGAAGAGCTTCATAGCTCATCGGATTCCTCCAGTCTAAATACAGATTGTGATAAAGATTCCGATTTTGATTATGATTCTGAACCTGCCTTTCTCTAATTATTCGTATCAATGATATTGTTGTACCTGCTATCCATGATACAATGATGTTACTCGTCTTGTCTGAACCTGTTCTAAGCAGCTCCGTATTGAGTTCATCGGCCATGGGAATGGACCTCCGAGATTGGCCCTCTTGTCCAGGCCCTTCTGCCAGGATTGGCTTGATCAGGCAATTGCAGGGCTGCACCTTTATCTTGTATTGCATGGCTACTGCACCTTTTACCATGTAAATATATATATTTTAACAGGTTTCTACACATTCCATCAGCGACGAGACCTGCTGGGAGTTAATGATTTCAGCAGCATTGGTTCAACACAAGCAGAACCCTGAGCCGGTTTAGACATTCATTGGGTCAGGCTTGCGCGGGCCGAGGCTGGCGAACTGCCAGAAACGTTTGACGGCAAGGACCCTCTCTGTGGTCCTTCCCCCGCACTCCCCACGAGCACGGTTGGCTACGTACGGTGCGAAAGAAGTTCAACATACACACATGGGTCCGACTCGTTCGAGGCAAAACTCTGTAATATGCATGACACAGAATACGCATTGACACCGTTGTGGAGAATACAAGTGGGTGGATAGATATGTCAAGGAGGCGAATTGTGTGATTGTGTTGCTTCTCCACAACGACTCCAGTGATGGTGAAGTTGTCGCCCAGGATGAACACCACTGCACGCCGTCCTGGCGCGTGCGCGTGCAGGCGGCGGCAGCAGCAGTCCCACTGGTGGCCACGCGAAGGCAGTGCACGTCCACTGAGAGCGTCGTGCAACTGGGACACCTCGTGGCCTGTGGAAGTGCCCGGCACATGGCAGTACAGCAAGTGGGATGCTGACTTATATGTCCTTATGTTTGTACTATTGTCCCCTCGTCTGCGTGGAGTTTGCCTTGCTGAACACAACATAATCAGCATTGAACAGTCACTCCCGAATTGCACAACATAACATCGTCAGCATTGGCGTTGATGTTGGCGTTGATGTTGATAATATAAAAGTAACGAACAAGGAATGACAAGGCAATGCGTCTTCTCCACAGTGTGTCTCTGCACACCAACAAAGTGATTTCGCTTTTACGCAAACCCAGGGGCTCCACGGCCGTGTGGAAGTGCGTCAGTTCAGCAGCATTGACCCAGCAGCGGTCAATCATTTTCATCGCCTGCTTCTCTGTATTGTCACTTATATTCTCTGCAACGCCGCTAATGATAGATTTGTGTTCTCAATCAATCCAAGATTTGTAACGCGCCAAATTCGGCAAAGAAATCCGAGACGGACGCGCGAATGGTGCTGAGAAAATGAAACAAATGACAAATGTTGTGAGCCTGGTCTTAAAAGCAACGATTGTCACGGCTGAGCGCACTTCAGTTGGCTCCAGCTCCTGCTCCTGTCTGTCCTTAGTCCAGTGGGTGTCCCACACAGCCAGCGGCAGCAGCAGGAGGCCAACGCTGGACAACCCGTGGGTTTCGTGACGGCACAGACGTGGGTGGATGGCATCTCTCAGATTGGTCGTGTGACCGGTTTTCTTCGCTATAAACTCAGTTTTGTATTTCACGACTGTTTAATGTTTGTTCCTGGGAGGGGGTTGTTTTTTTATGGGGGGAAACCGCTGAGTAATGGAATCAATGGGCGACCCGAAACCGCATCAGCACAAGCCGTGTCAGCCGAGGCGAGTGCTTGAGGGTGATGATGATGCTGCACAAATGCACAAATGGAAAATTAAGAACTTTCTGCTGTCAGCGTGCGGCCACTGCGGTCACCACGCAGACGAGACCCGTGGGAAGTAGAACGGCGACTCCGTGCCCGGCTCACAAATAGGACGACGACGACGATGATGGAGGAGGAGGAGGAGGCATCATCACAGCCATGATACATTCCGCTACCCCGGACGCAATCGTTTGGCTCAACCACCTCGATGTCATATCCCAAGCTGCTGCTGCTCTACACCAGGGGTCAGCAACCAAAATTACAATCAGAGACATTTTTGTTCGAATTCGGTAAGTAAAAAACCCGCTCAACATTCCAAGAGGCGCGATGGTGAGCTCTTGAGGCGCGCGGATGAGACGGAGGCTGAACCCGCGCTGGTGAGACGATGCACGGCCAGAAGGCCGCGAGGGGTCACATGGGAGTCACGCCAATTAGCAGTCGTTAGCGACACAGAGTTATAATCGTGGCCACGGCTAACATCAATGGCGAGTTCTATTCAAACCGGTTCTGGGCCTCCCCCTCTCTTTCACCAACTGAGAATCGTGGTGAAGTATGATCAAACAACCCCCCCCCCCCCCATGACCGACACGCTGTGGGGAGGGCCTTAATGTGATTTATTTTATTTCTCATGACTATAATATGAACATCGTTTCAATGTCCATTAGCTCAGGCTTAAGTTAATTGTCCGAATGTCTGTGGTTTAGGTGACAAATGTAATGACTACGTCACACAGTGTTGCACATACATGTGCTGCAGCTGCAATAAAGCTGTCTGCACTCCGCTCATTGTCCGTACCGTTACGCTCTGGGATGAGCTGCGCATCAGCTGATTGTTGTTGTTCGCGTGTGCCTCTGCTTTAGGCGACGAGACGCGATGATGTGATGCCACTTGCGCAACCTGTTTTACACCGCAACAGCACGTGTCATCATCGCCACGCCGTGGTCAATCCACTGCTGGATGAACGACCTACCCAAGCTGTCGCCATCTCTCACCATCCTCCACCTGCCCGCTCGCTCCCCTTGGTGGACGGCCTTTCTCGGACGCGTTCCATCCCCGTCCATCATCCCGCCCATCATCCCACCCATCATCCCACCCATCACCCCATCCGTCATCCCA
>CM025629.2:449087-462739 GCA_014621495.2 Entosphenus tridentatus | reverse complement strand
GGGCAGAGTGAGTGACGATGGTGTGGTGTGGGTGGTGTGATGCGGGCAGAGTGAGTGATTTTCTGCCCTCCGATGTTCCTCCCGCGTCTCGAAGCGCACGGAATCCCGCATCATCAATCGGCACCGCGGAGCGCGCGCGCCTCGCCCCCTCGAGTTGCTTCTCAGCACGTGCTCATCCCGGAGGTGGCTTCCTCCAAGCGATCTCATTAACCACGACGCCGCCAGAACAACACGTACACACGTAACGATGATAAGCAGACAATGCTTCCTTCATATATCTGTTTATCTACATTAAAACATATATATAGTCATAATAAAGGATGTGAGTTTAGATCGCGTAAGTATAAATGTGTGCGCAATCCTCCACCACCCGACACGGCCAATCAGTAAAAAATGTGTCACGTTAACAAAACGTCAATTGGTGACTTCTTCAGCCCACCGGTGTGTTTGAAAAGTGAATTCACAGCATTTAGAATTTGAGTTGTACGACGTTTCGCTGGTAATCACATCCACCTGCGTCGGGTCTTAAATAGTGCAGCAGGATGACGTCATCGTTGTTGAACCCCATCACGTTTCGAGATGAGAGGCGGAGGGGGGCTTATGTAATAGATCAGCAATCAGCAACTTAGCATGTGACTCACCTTAATAATACGCTTCCAGGCTGCGCTGAGCCTTTAGCTATCACAGCGGTTGAAATTATTTATATTTTTCTAAATTTCGATTGATTCTCTAATTAGTCTTGGCCAGTAATAATTCGTTTTGCATAACACTTCAACGTTAGCAAAATCAATTGAATGTCCTTGTTGGCAAGCATGCTCTGCCACTGCTGACAACTGTGTTTGGGATAATTTAATGTTCCTTTGTTGTTCTTTTAGTCTTGCGCTAGTGTTACGTCCCGTCTGTCCAATATAGCAATTGATCCGATATCCACCTTCTGTTGATAACTTAGGTAATTCTTCTTTAGTACAAGACACTAGTTTTAGAATTTTGTGTACCGTACCAAATCTTACTTTGTTTATCCCCCACACGGCTATGATGTTGTTTTATTTTCCTCGCTGTGTTTCGTCATTGTTGGTGACCCAGGGCTCGCTGACACGGTTGAGATGTATGTTGTATGTATGTTGTGCCTATGTATGTTCAACTTCTCTTGCACCGTACGTAGCCAACCGTGCTCATTGGAGCTGCAGGGGAAGGACCACAGAGCGGGTCTTTGCCTTTAAACGCCTCTGGCAGTTCACCAGAATTGGTCCACGCAAGCCTGACTCAACGAATGTCATAACCGGTCCAGACTTGTGTTGAACTAATGCTGCTCAAATAAGTGGATCCCAGAAGGCCTCGTGGCTGATGGGATGTGTGAAGGCATGTTGTAACCATGTATATGTTTACAGGTGCGGCAGCCACGTCATCAAAGATAAAGGTGCGGGCAACGTGCAAGCAAGCAAACTCTTGACACGCAAACTGCAAGGGTGCTAGGCTGGCTAGGCGATGTTGTCTCCCTCGCTTGGTAGGCAGGAGGTCGAGGGTCCGATCATGACCTTGACGCCTGCTGTGTATTTGGAGTTTTCGTCTCTCTCCCCGTGGACTTTTCTCCGGGTTGTCCCTCCACATTTAGAAACACACGTTGAGAGGATTTGGCTGCGAAAGATTTTCTCATGATAAGCCACTTCGTTTAGCTATCATTTGTGGCCAGGTCGTTTCTGAAAAAAACCGCATAGCTCAGTGGGCCTCACCTGGTAAAATAACAAGCAAAAATAAACCTCCCTTGAGTTCTCACCGGTAAAGGTAAACAAAAACTTAACCCAACATTATTTTATTCAGACATATCAGGGAACCCAAAACTTTTTTTTCCAACCACTGTATTGTAAAACAGTTGTGTTTTTTTTTACTTTGTTTCGCCTTTAATTCGCAATTACCTGGTAATGGCTTAGTGTGTGCAAGCAATTTAAAGCAGATAAAATTCCACTGAAACAAAATAGTTTCCAACGTAATTACCATTAAGTGGCTTTGTAATCCAGCACTCTGGAGGTAGGGGCTGGTGGATCAATCATAGGCGACTCCTCACTCGCTGGGTCTCCGAGGCAGCTAATCAAGGACAGTACGTGACTTTACCAGGAAAAAACAAAAAGTATGAATCCTTGCAGTCACGAAAGCTTCAAATCTAGAAGAAATTGGGTTGTTTGCCACGTGATGGTGGACTGTCGAGCGTTAAACTCCCATCCTGTGCGTCAATTTATTTTGACATTTGCCAAAGTATCCCATTGGTAGGACTCTCATGCAAATCAGGCTCAAGGATTAGTTGAGGCCGAGGAATTGAGGAGAGACAAAATGATGCTCCCGAGTGAGTAAGGCCGACCTCCTCGTGTCACTGCCATTATTTCAATTGATACACTTAGATCGCGATTGTTGCATCGCGTCTGTCGCTCGCGTGCGAGTGGTCTCCTTGTGGTGGCTGAGATCCTGGGTTAGAAAGGGGGTTCTGGCCACCATCTGCGATGTTAGCCAATTATGGGGTGATATTGGAAATGGACACATATGTGGAGCAAGATGGGTGGTTCATAACTAAATTGACCTCTGTTCTGTATCTCAACACTCACTAGTCTCAGCCTATGGGCTATCCAAACCAATGTTATCCAAGCAGAGTCTAATCCAGGAAAGCCATAGACTCGAGACTAAAACGTGCTTTATTTATACGTGGCGATGTTCAACGAATGTGACTGTATTCATTGGGTTGTGATTGTATTGGGGGGGGCTAGTTTCACAACAACAAAAGAAAACTCATCGAGAGGAGGGCCGAGGAGGTCCGGGAGGCTCAAGAGGTCACAGCGCTGAGCCGGCACCGCTCAGAACCCCGGGGCTTGAATCCTCGCCTCGCCGCGCCGTGGCGGCAGCGGCGAGGGTTGGTGGGTCACCGCACGAATGTCGTGAAACTCCCGTCCTGTGGGGGTCGAGGAGGTCCCGTACGCCTGCCCGCCAGGAGACGGCAGCACCGCGAACATGCGACACTCCACTTGCCCCATCAGTATGGGATCAAGTGTTTCTCCCTCGCACGAGTGAGTTTTCTCCGCGTGATCCGGTTTCCTCCCACATGTGAACACTTATTAATTGGCCAAAAATACTTGATATGTAGAGGGCCGCAGAGCTTTGGCGATTGTTGACCGCGTGGCTGCCTTCAGGCCTGTCTGTGGTTCCTCCTCGGGCCGTTCTCGAATACAAATGGTGGCACACCAAATCGCGCAAATTGGGATAAACTTGGGAAGGGATATCACAAAACGTATGTTTTAAAAGAATGCAGCATATTCACTGCAGCTGCCAAATCGCAGCTCTGAGGAAAACAACGTTTGGTTTGAAGGCCTCTATCCACACTGCATGTGTTTATGTTGCACTTCTTTGCCACCATACGTAGCCAACCGTGCTAATCGGAGTTGCAGTGTATTATACCGCCACAGTAGTTTGGTTTGTTGTCCTTGCCCGCACCTCCGATTCGCACGGTTGGCTACCTCCGGTGCGAAAGAAGTTCAACATACATACATAGTTCAACATACACACAGAGTGTGCATCGAGGTGAAATTCCGCCCAGCCTTCAGGGCGCGCAGTAAAAGCCGTGAGGGGTGACCAAGATTCGTGAATGCAGCGTGCGATGATGCAGTCTCACGCGACATAGGCAGTCTCTCTCGACATAGGCAGTCTCTCTCGACATAGGCAGTCTCTCTCGACATAGGCAGTCTCTCTCGACATAGGCAGTCTCTCTCGACATAGGCAGTCTCTCTCGACATAGGCAGTCTCACGCGACATAGGCAGTCTCACGCGACGTGCGGACATGATTCGCCAAGCGTGACCGCGAGCATACGTCAGATGACGGTTATCACGTGATAACAACAAATCACAGGGCTTTTACCACAGAATGGGTTTCAAAGGCTGCAACATCATTTGTTTAGCTGGGTCACCGTTTTATGCCAATGGGAGTCCTGGGGAACCCTGTGTGACCTCCATAATGCAGGTGATTTGGGGTAGATCGCGTAAATAGAAATGTGCCGTTAACCCACCACCACCCGACACGAGCAATTGGTGAGGGTTGCGCGTGCCGATGAGTTGGGTCACCCCCCACCCCCACCACCCCACCACCCACTCCCCCACCCCACCACCCACCACCCCCACCCCCCCACCCACCCCCGCCTCGAGGAGGCTCGGCCCGGACCGATGGGAAGTGGCCTCACAAGATGCCCTCAAAGCGCTTGCCCGACACAGTGGGTTACGTACGGTGCGAAAGAAGTTCAACATAACAAAGGAGACAAAGATCTCCCACCTTTAACAGACTATAAGAATAGCTGTTGCCCTTTCTGGAAATCTTTACCAGACTGTTGGGGCAAGTGCTGCTCACGAGTGCTGCTCACGAGTGCCTATGAAGGCCGGCACGGCACACGAGGGGGGTGGGTGGGTGGCCAGCACCACGGGCGGTCGACTTTGTCTCCCCAGTGGCGACGTTTACACACCGCACCAGGTACTCATTAGAGGCTGAGTCGACCTAGGGGATGCCAAGTACCGGTTCAGATAATGCGGGAATCGAACTCGGCTCGCCGGGGTTCGTAGCGCGGCGCTTACGAGGGATCGCGACGCGGGTCGTCATTGAGAGAGGTCGTGGGGACAGGTGCGGCCCACGCCGCCGCCTGCCGCCTGGCGGCCTCACGACTCACTGCGCTGAGACCGGCGGTGGGCAGAGCTCAGCTGTGAGCCCCAGCGGAGAGCAGAGAAAGCCTGACTCAGCCATAAATCTCTCACCCCCCCTCCGCCCCACCTCCCCGGTCACCTCTCTGCACCCCTGCAGGAACATGATCCATATGTCCCAAATTGACTTTGCTTCAGCATTTAGCGGGGGGGGGCGTGGACGCGCGGTGTGATCCAGGCAAGCCGTTACCGCGCATTGGAAGCCGTAAAATATTTAATTGCTCCTCGTAATGCCATTGCGGCGGATCAGTCAACGGATCAATTGCGTCATTTATTCCGGAGCAATTTCTGAGAGTGAAATGTTTCTTTAGTAATGAATAACTCGATATGAAATGACAGGATTGGTATTAAAAGTGTGTATTAACATTATACAGCGAGTCACGCTTATTGCTATGAATTCCCTTGCGCCCGAATTATCACAAGTACACCTTCAAAACATTCACACTGATGCGAGCTCGAGTGTATTGTCACGGTGCCAATAGAGTAACGACAAAGTGGTGGCGTTCTTGCGGATTAGATGATATGGGGACTGCTGTTTGGCAAGTCCACCAAAGCAGCTGACCTGAGTGCCTGGTAAGCTGCCATAGAAATGTAGAATTTCCACCACTGGCTCAAGGCAGGAAAGGAGATTTAAAAAAAAAAAAAAATCTTTATTTAGACTTGAGCTTCGACTTCGAAGTCACAAAAAATAATTTATTGAAACGTTCAAAAACAAAAACCCGGCCCTCGCTCTCCGTTTCATTCTCGGGGTTGCTCATGGGCGGATTTACCTGGGATGAACCGTGCACACGAAAAATAAAATATCACATTTTGCACATGCACCCGGGTTTAATCGGCTGCGCCTCTACTCGTCGTGGGTCAACGACTCCACGCTTGGCAGCAAACACGTTGGCGAGTAAAACCGATTGCTTTAAGAAACAATAACAACACCCCGCATTCGATGTCTCCACTCCCATTCTACGTCGGTGCACGAGACGTGCTCCGTTGTCTGAGTGGCGTGTGACGTGGTAATGCCCTGGAGGCTTCGTGCGCTCAGCCCAGGCCACGACCCCTCCTCCCGTCATTACGCCGGACAATCGGGAGATGACCGTGGAAGCTGTTGGGTGTCATAAACGGGTCCTGGCCAAATTAACAGAACAAAAACTGCACATATTTCAATAATAACTCTCAATGATGTTTTTTTTATATATAACAACTCTCAACCTCTGCGAGATGGATGTGCAGTGGACAACCCTGTTGTTTCTTCACAAAGCCAGACGTGGGCAGTGAGTGGAGCACCGCCACTCTGCGTGCCCACCCAGCTCTCAAGTGGGGCTGCTCGCTTTCTTCGTCTGCTCACCGAGAGAGATATTATGGTTTAACACGGAGGCTTTCGTAAACAATATCATTCATAATTGTTCTCTTGGGGGGTAAGATCACGTAAATATTAATACGTCGTTAACCCACCACCATGGGATAACAAGACATTCATATTTATGCGACTAACCCAAAAACATTTCCATTATGGATGTAATTGTAGTCGGTGAGTCAAAGTTTTTCCTGTGCCTTAACGAGTGCCGGGCATTGCTCATCTCCGTTGTCACTCCTGGGCCAGCGATGGGAAGACGAGTTTAGAGTATGTGGCTGCTATACATTTACACACCGTAAACCACTTCGTTGAGCTGTCATTTGTGGCCATGCCGCTTCTGAAAAAGCGCTATAGAGCTCAGTGGCCTTTTCCTGGTAAAAAAAAAGTAAATCGTTAACAGTCAAAAAATGGAAATTGCCACCTTCCTATGGCAGGGACCAAAGTCTGTCTTGAATTAGCGCAACTCACCTTCCGAGGTTTGATGACAGATCTACGGCGTTCAGGGTGATCTGGGCATTCGGTTGCTCCAATCTCGACAGCGACAGCCATCGGACGCCGTCCCGTACTGAAAGTGTGCTCGATAACCACCACGCCCTGACAGCTTGCGAGCTCACCAAGGGACGTCTTTGCGTATCGGCGCGCTTTTGTGTATCGTGACGTACAATAGGAATTGATTTAGCGATTGGTCAGGAAATGTAAGAAATAATTGGGCGCGCAATCGATCGCGAGCGTGAGGCAAATTGCATTTAAAATTAAAACATGACTCGCTGCATGTATAGACGGCGTCGTGCATGAGATGTGCACCGCCTTCAATCGGATTGGCCGTGGCCAGTCCGCAAATAGAAATTAACACCATCACAAATGTCAGTGGGAGGCATCGTGAGTCTGTGGGTGTCCGTGTGAGTCTGTGAGTGTCTGTATGAGTCTGTGGGTGTCCGTGTGAGTCTGTGGGTGTCTGTATGAGTCTGTGGGTGTCTGTATGAGTCTGTGGGTGTCTGTATGAGTCTGTGGGTGTCTGTATGAGTCTGTGGGTGTCTGTATGAGTCTGTGAGTGTCTGTATGAGTCTGTGGGTGTCTGTATGAGTCTGTGAGTGTCGGTTATGAATCTGGGGGTGTCCGTGTGAGTCTGTGGGTCTCTTCTGAGTCTCGAGACTATATTTTTTTCAGGAGGGTCCTGCATTTGGTTGTGTTTGTTGCCCGTAATAGAGGTTTTATTGGGGGGGGGGTTTGATCACGTAAATACATGTGTCGTTAAACTCGCCACCACCCGACAAGCCAACTAGTAAGGGTTGTCACGTGAACAGAACGTGCCAATTCGTCACCAGTACAGCACACCGGTGTGTTGGAGAGCCAAGCCACAACATTTATAATCTGAGTACGACGTTTCGCCAGTAATTACAACTAGCTTCATCAGGCGACAGCCAGATTTGTGGATAAGTCCACTTGTTTCGTTCCTTATATAAAGGCGTAGATGTGGTGACCACACTTCTGCGCTCTTGCGCAATGTGGTGGGGGGGGGGATTACTGAGTCAACGTACATGATGCATGTGCATCATGCGAGACCGTTGAACTTGTCCTTCCTGTCCATTGTGTGCATTAAAATAGCGGTGCCAACGGTAATCCCTATTGAAGTACGCTGCTCATCCATGAATAAATGAACGTTACTTGTTGTGGGAGGAAAGCAGTAGTTTTGGGTAATACTCACTCGTGCTAGGTCCCGACACACTCCGATGCTCATTTGAGCCAAATACTTTTGACATTGAACTTTTATGTTATCGTACATTTTGTCCCCGCTTTCATGAGCGAGAGGTTATAATAAAGGTCCAGAAGAGAGCACGGAGGCACCGTCTCGTGCAGCCGGCGCATTGTGTTCACCTGTCACCTGCCGCTTCGCCTCCTGCTGCGCGAAACAAACATTCGGCCAAAACTTGTGACGGGCACAGGTGGGGGAGCAGGCAAGCCACCGCGCGGAAGGCGAGCGAGACCCGCGACGGAGAAAGTCACTTCTCCAAGTCCGTACGGAGACAGGGACCGACCCGGGGTGTCGGGGGCAGTGATCCACGCCGCGTCTCCATTGCCCTCGCCTCCCAGCGGGAGCCTCGGTATTGATGGGCGCACGTGGGACAGTGGCACTCGGCCTTAATAGAGGCGACGCGTAATGGGCTGGGTGATTGGTCGGTTGAGAGGTTTTTTTCGTGTGTTCGCGTGAGAGCGAAATGTCACCGTGGCTCTGGAAGCTCGTGGCGGAACACGAACCGCCACCCCGACCTCGGGCGACCTCCCCGTGACGACGCCGGATGTCACCACCGGCCTCAGCACCCCACACGGTGTGGCGCTGCAGTTAATGGTTGGGAATTGAGCTAAATGTCACGTGGCCATCACACTTTCAAATTGAGTCCCACCCTGAGAATCTGCAGACATTAGCAGGAAGTGACGTCCCTATGGATCGACTGTTCCTCACCGTAGAAATGTGGATTTTCAGCACAAATCATGAAGACGCTGTGATTTCTATTGACAAAATGTGCCGACAGACATTCCGCGACGCAGGTTAAACACAAAGACAAAATAAACGTGTCTGAGTTTCTTTTGTTTACAAGTTATTTGTGAATACATTGGTTTTAATACAAATGTTGTACAAAGCACACTTAGACCACCCTGCAATTTTGTTGTAGGTTTTAAAAGCAATTCATTAATTATATATATACATCCATATACATGTCCGTTGAGATTAATGAAGCATTAGTAAAGGAACGATAGGTTGACCGCACACTTATTGATGGATGCCTGGTATTTCACGAGAGACTTAAGGATACATTAATTGCCTGGTGCACGGCTGGATGATTAAAAGGCATCACCGCTGTAAGTGACAGACATGTGAAGGGATAGAGATGCGTGGAGCTATAAACGCGCTATACACAAACAGACGAAGTGTACTGAGGGGTTCGTAAGGGGACATCACCGCGTCCATGATCAAATTAACTTTTAAAAATGGGTATTCTCAAATCGGCACATGCGGCTGTGGTCATCCATCCCTCAATTCACAACGCTATCGTCCTCTCCAGCTGTGCTGCACGTGGTCACTGCATCATCGCGCGCTTTCAATGGGCTTCTGCGGCCGTCTGGAACGCTCTTCCTTCCGAGAATAGAAAGCCACTGGGAGCTGTGCACGTTTACATCTAAGTTTAAAACTCATTTCTTGAGGGTTGCGTTTCGTGTTTAGTTTGTTGTCCTTCCCCCGCACCTCCGATTAGCAGAGTTGGCTACGTACGGTGCGAAAGAAGTTGAACATACCTACGTGGCCTGTAATCCAGCACTGTGGAGTACAGCAAGTAGATTAATCGCCATCTAGTGGACGGTGGATGACTACGACTCTCTCGTGGACGAAGTCCTTTGAGTAGAATCAGCCCAATTAATACAGAACCCTCACCGTATCCGTTAATAAAGCCCTTGTCTCATACAATACGAAACCCTAGTCTCACTCATCATAAATAATTCACAGCCCTTTGTCAATCCACTGCTGGATGAATGCCTCCTCCCCAAGTGGGTGTGTGTGTGTCAGTCATTGGGTTGTTATAACCATGCTTCCCCAGGCTGTCTGCGTGGGTTGGTGAAGTCGGGGTGGGGGGGAGTTAAGACCGGTTCAGATGCCACTCGCCACGGACGTCAACCATGGCCGGGAATTGAACTCAGGTTGCCGGGTTCCGTTAAGGACAATGAGCAAACCACTCTGCCACCCCTGCCCCCACCCTTCTCATTCGGGTGCCGCTTTGTGGTTCAGGGATCATCAGACAATGATGACATTCCCAAGATGCTCTGTTCAACACGGCACCGGACTGTCAAAATGAACACAAGCGTCGTTAACTTCTGCTCGATTCACGATCGACTACGGAGGAATGTGAGTGACGTATGCAATTACTCGTTAGTTGCAGCCCGAATATAAATGTGCACAGCAACGTGTTGCTAAACGGGAAAGCCACCCCGATACACAACAACAACAACAACCGTCGTTCACCACAAAGGGACGGTGACGTCACCACGGCGCTTGTGCCAGGCAAGGTGCACTTTGAGGCCACGTGTCAAAGTGTCGAAGACCCGCCAGCAGAAGGTGACGGAGCAGACCCAACAGGTGCCAAGCGTTGACTGACTGAGCTGACTCGAAGGCGCACTGACTGTGCTGCCACTCGCTGTGCCAACCTGTCGGTGCAGTCCACGCCACGTGTGGCGCTCAGTGGCGCCATGGAGCGTCGCGCAAAGTCTTGTGTGCTTACACTTTGTGACCGGTCGAAGATTACTTTCACTTCATTTAGTCAAAGTAAAACCCATCCCGTAAGAGACAGAGCAGACAGGGCGGTTGTACGCAGAGAAATCAAAATAAAGCAGAGGTACCGGCTATGGCAATGAAGTCTGCAAGCACAAGTTTAAACACAAATAAAACTCACCGCCTTCTTCATTTAAAACTATAGACTATTTGTATTTGACCAGGTAAGGCCCACGGAGCTGAATAGCGCCTTCTCAGAAGCGACGTGGCCATGACAAGAGAAAGCTCGACGAAGCGGCTTCTCATCACACGAGGACACGTATCGCAGCCAAAGACTCTGAATGTTCATACTCAATGTTCAATCTCAATGTTCATTCTCAACGTGGAGGGGGAAACCGGAGGAGCCGGAGAAAAACTCCCCGCGACCACGGGGAGAGAGAGAGACGCAGACTCCAAGTATACAGCAGCAGGCGTCAGAGTCGGGATTGAACCCACGACCTCCTGTGTACCAGGCGAGGGAGTTAACATCTCCTAGCCACCGCGGCGCCCTAACAACGCCTTACAACAGAGAAAGATACAGTAGGTTAACGTTTCGGCCGACGTACCTTTTCATAGTTCAGAGAGGGCAAAGAGATTGGACTTATAGTTGGGGATCACACTTTATTTACCCTGTGTTGTCTTAAAACATTTGCAGAAACGTCACACGATTTTATTTTTAACGAAATTAACAGTTTTTTTCCTAACCAACTAAAACTAGTTTTAGCCCTTTCTCAATTAACTGTTCGATGAAGGCCTCCCAGAACTGTGTCCATCGTGGGGTCGTTTGACCATACTTCACCATACTCGTCAATGTTGGTTGGTGAACGGTGGGGTTGTTTGACCATACTTCACCATACTCGTCAATGTTGGTTGGTGAACGGTGGGGTGGGGGTGGTGGGCCAGGCCCAGTTCACGCCACGGATATTAGCCAAGGCCAGGAATTGAACTTGGGTCGTCAGGTTCACAACGCTGCTAACGACCCATCCAGAACGAGTGACGGCTCACACAGTTTGGCGGTGCCTTGGACATTGTCTATGAAGTGGGCTCGTAGAGCGATGCAGTTGACATGATGTGCAATAAGCAACTTCACACAAGACAGCGCTCCTGTGCCCCCTTTCCGCTCTGAAGCAGGGATATGTCTCGAATCACTCGCCGAGCCGTTCACGTTTGTACTGTGAGCTCACACGGAGAGGTTGACGGCTCACACGGGCACGCGCGAGGGTTGCCACGTATCCAGCTTGGACCCTGACAGCCTGCGAACTGGCGTCTGTGTTAAGGTGGCAAGGATCGTTTGTGAACGAGATCTGCCTGTATAGCGTTCAACTTTATTGCGGTCACAATGAATGCATCGGTTTGGTATCGATGTCGGCTGACTGAGAAACGTGTCCAGGTTTGGTCTGCGGAAAAATGTCCCCAGCGTAGATGAACTCACACCGGGGGCGCGGAATCCTTTCCTGACTGTGGACAACATCGGACTTTGAGACACAATACCGTGGAACCACACATCGACACACAGACAGCTTAGAGCTATTCAATAATAATGTGCAAAACGATTCTGGGTGAACTTTACAGGTGAATGAGCGTGCTAACATTAGAGACACGGTGTTAGTAGCAGGTTCAAAACATTGACCCCACCCGCCCAAGTACCCAATTAAGTAAGTATTGTTTGTGAGTAATGTTTGTGAGTATTGTGTGTGAGTATTGTTTGTGAGTAATGTTTGTGAGTATCGTTTGCGGGCTGTTTACAAGTTGTAGGCCTCATCGCCTGACCGCGGGCCGTGTGGAGTGACACGGCCATGGCCCATCGGGTCCCCACCCGTGAGATAATGACTCTCTGCAGGCCGTCAGCTGCTTAAATAAGAAGTTGCTTCGTGTGCGCTGTCACTATGCACGCGGTGGCGGCACCGGGACTACGCAGATCTAGACAACGTCGAATGGATCCAAGCAGCTCAAGGGGACCCCTGTGAATCGACGTCGCGTGTCGGCCTTCAAGTGCCCCCAGCCGAGACGGCACTCGGCTCCAAGCTGGCACGAGCTGCCTGTCGCAGGCTGCGGCTCGACTCGCGTGGCGAGGAAGCGCTCCACCCCGTGCCGTCGTCCACGCAGGCGGTGGAAAAACGCCGCGTGGAAGTCCCGCGAGGCCACCGACAACTTCGGCGTCATCCCTCCAGCCACGTTGGAAGACTCGGACATGGACGAGCGAGGTGCGGGTGGAGGAGCTGAAGGGGTAATCGTCACCGCTGGCCCGGTGTGTGCGAGCGGGAGGAGTCTGAAGGATGTTCGCCACAGGAAGACGCCGCTTCCACTCTCCGCCTCTCTCCCCCCCTCTCTTGCTCCACGTCTTTGACGTTCCACCGTCCCTGGAAGTCTTTGTCGAGCCGTCAACGGAGCACGGCCCATGAGCGAGTGCTCTACGCGGGACTCATCATGTTGTAGACCATGCTGCACAGGGGACACGGGAGGGGGGAGGGAGACGGATGTCATCACAGCTGCCTGACGCAGACGAACGGCGCGTGTCTGGATGTTTGGCCACCGTAGAGAAAAGCGAATTTCGTGATTTGCTTCAATCCACTGACTGGCGAGCGAGCTTCTGCCCCATCGTGTTCAGCTTCTATTGGGTCCTCACAATTGATGGAGTCTATTGCGTTTGTATATGTCTGGTAATATTGCGTGATTTTAGTTTATCGATATTATGTTTGGATTCTATTAGTCTCTCTGACGTATTTGTACCGGGGTCAATGAGTATATTGCTGGGTTCCATTCGTCTCCATTAGGTTCTATGTGTATCTGTGTTCGCGTGTATTAGGTTTGTTTGTTTTCAACTCTATTGGTATTGGTTTGAGTGTAGAAATGTTGGGTCCGTTTAGTCTATTAGTGTTCAATTCCATGATTACATTTCTATTGAATTCTGTTCATCCGTTAGCATTGCTTTTGCTACTCCATTAGCATTGAGTTTTTTAGTATATTCATATCGGGTTGTATTGAGTTGTAGTCTGTGAATGTTGAGTTATATAACTGAACATCTGTGAAAAGAGCTTTATAGTTCATCAGATTCCTCCAGTATAAATACAGCCACTGACTCGGATATTCGTATCCTTGTTTTGATTTCTTTCAGGACATTAAGCGCCGTGCCCCATTGGCTGGAGGAGGCTTCCCAAGGCCGGCACAGCTCCCGATGGGCACAGCTGCACCACAGCTGCACCGCAGCTGCACCACAGCTGCAACCGCAGCTGCACCACAGCTGCACCACAGCTGCTGTACAGCTGCACCACAGCTGCACCACAG